>JAJIZL010050052.1:0-37404 GCA_023969395.1 Amblyomma maculatum
GTCATGCATGATGCGGCCGCAATGAGAGTACTTCCCGCTCTTCTGGCATCTCGGACTCAGGCTCAGCATATCATGTTTCATTTCTACGCTGTGGATTGTCCTCATGTCAATTATTAATTTCCGGATTAGCGGATGCAGCTTCTCGCCATGAACGAAGATTCTGCTCATTGTGCGAAACTAAGTTTCCGCTTCATAGCTTATAGCGCATTTAACTAGCAGGCGTACACGCTCAGGGATGTGTGCGTAGCTGCGCAGTTACGTGATCACACGGATTCAGACGCGATGGATACTCGGCGCAGTAGAGGGGACTAGTGAACAGTTTTCTCACGCATAATGAGGCTACATAATGAGGCACGTTACATCCTCGCGGCGCAGCGGCTGAACACTCGTGGAACGTCTCAGCTGGTCGTATTGGTTACAGCACATGTGCAGTTGTGGCCTGTGACAGGCGCGGCTAAACTCGTTCTGCAACGCCTCGCAACAACAGCAACAGACAAATCCTTAAACAACGCGGGTATATCTAAGGAAATCCAATTTGTGTAAGCATACAAGGGATCACGAATGTTTAATTGTGTAAAAGAAATTGCCACAAGCTTAGTTTCGCCTTTATCTATTTGTATCAGCTTTAATTGATGTAACGTAGCGAGTAATATTGATACAGTGTATTAATGAACCTGAATTTTCGCCCTCATATATTCGTGGTGGTGTTTTGCATAGTTTGTTTTGGCTGCACTTTCATTATTAACCTTGGTTTTGGTTGGAGCAGCTGTTTTATCCGTTCAATGTCCCCTTCACTTCTATTTTGAACTAGAACTTCTGTTGAATTATTCTTGTGTTATCTATATGACCTTTTTAATTATAAATCTGAATACGTTTCCCGGCTATGCTCCCGTAGACATAAATAATTTGTGACACTTTTGACCACGAAAGTGCGATAAGGCGACTGCCTTTGAAAATTCGCTGATTCCTGGTTTTACTGCATCTGCTTCTATAGGAGCAGGAGGAAGCAAACTCTTATGCGAAGCATTCGAGGCACGCAGGCCTCCTTGGTCTCCGCACGACCCCACTCGCGATCTAAACGTTCATGTGATGATGATCCATGACGTATGCGGCCCGGCTGACGACGATCTTCTGCCTGACCGGGTCCGCTGACCGCAGTGAGGTCTCCCAGTCATCCCAGGTTCGGAGAGGCAAAGGCTCGGCGGGGGGAGGAGACGCCGGGCAGGATAAAAGAATGTGAGTTAGGGTGGCCTTGGGGTGGGAACACAAAGTGCATATGGGGGATACCGGCTTAAATTTGTAAAGTAGAGCTGGTGTCGGCAGCGTTCTTGTCTGCAGGCGACGCCAGATTGACTGTTCTCTGGTATTGACGGATGGGTGGGGTAATGGATAGATGAGGCGCTCAGCTCGAGAGTTTGCAGCAAACTCAGCAATCGAGTACATATGCTCCTTCTAGAAATCCTCCACGAGGTCCTTCTGTGCCCGGTTTCTAGACCCTCCGGCTGAGGAGTCGGCGGCCCCGTTGCCGGCATTTCCCGAGTGCACAGCCACCCAGATGAGCTCAACACGTCGGGGGAAGTGAGGGGTGTTCATGTGCAGCAGGCGGTGCGACGGAGGATGAACCCGGCCCCTGGCATAATTTAGAATGGCAGTTTTTGAATCACTAAGTACATAACTGGCATCTGTGTATGCCAGAGCAATAGCTATAGCGGTCTCCTCGGCTTCCTCAGGGGTGGTGCCTGAAGGAAGCTCGAATGTTAGGTGGGAAATGGGTGGGTTATGTACAACCGCAGTGGCTCTGTTCTTATCGCAGGCGGCATCCACTCAAACTGCATCGGGCTCATTCCCGTACCATTTGTGGAGCGCTACCGCGCACGCCTTCCTGGGACCTTGGTCATGGTGGGGGTTCATGTTACGTGGTAATGGCTTTGCATAGATTGAGGTGTAAATGTGAATAGGGAGTGTTCTTAGGGATCCATTGTTTGCGGGAATAGTGATGACTAGCTTACTGAGCATGTGTCGTCCGGTAGGTGCAGCGGCCAATCTGAGGTATTGTGTTTGTAAGTGGGCCTCTCGAAGCTCATGTATTGTGTTACGGACTCCTAGTTTAAGTAGCCTGTAGTTTCTAGTGCTTTTCGGTAATTTAATTGCTGCTTTGTTGCTTGCCGAATTAAGGAGTATGTTTGCTGGACCTCATTGCATGATAGTTTGATGTATGGTGCAGCACGAGTGTTCTGTACGTCGATGTGCGTGTTGTGCTACGTTCGATCTTAGGAGGTCGGTGTAGGATCGCACACGCGCAAATACTAAGCACAGCTTGCTTACATCACGAGCAGATCGAGGTCACACATTAGATCGAAGCGAAAGCTGCTCGTGAATGTGCGTATGTATCTCTGGTGATGTAACCTCCGCGCGAGGCAGCGGTGGTCTTCGCACACAATCCTGAGTGAAGAAATGCGTTGCGTCATTGCATGAATGCATGGTACGCCGGCATGGCCGACACCTTTCGACAGTCGCGAGCTTCATATACATGTACAACAAGACGTCAGACGTGACTGTAGGCATACTCTTATATCGACATCCGCAGTACGTACTCCTTTTTTGTTGCTAACCCTACTGAAAAATCCTGTATAAAATTCGTACAGGAAATCGTATACAGGTTTACTGTACAGGATCTGACATACAGGATTAGGGGCTATTTCAGCAAATTCCTGTACTGCCCTGGAAAGTCCGGAATGAAACCGCGCGGAGCTCTGATACCGGAATGGCCTGTATGGTTGATGGCCCTCGTTTCCGTAAAGAAACGCGTCGCCAGGGAGCAAAAAGCATGCAACAATATAAAATAAAACGACTACATTTAAAATAATAAATAAAACTAAGAAAATAAAATTTACTACCGAATGTGGAATCGAACCTCGGTCCTTATGGTCTTCAGACGGGAACCTTAACCACTACTTTACGGCGGGTTATGGTAACAATTATTATTATTTTGTATATGTAGCTACTTTTGCTCTTTCGTACTTTTATATTTTCCTTGGCAGGAGAATTTGTGGCCGTAATTCACCGATCGCCCTTTAAATACGCTGAATATCTTTGCAGGCTATCACGAGGGTTCACAAATGTGCCGTATCTTTATAATGCGTCGCTTAATTGAAGGCAAACCTCAAGATATCATAATTTACTAGTGCTGATGTGTTTTTCATCGTCTACGATCGCTTGTAAGTTTTCCTACATACAGAGATATCCGGTGCACTAATACTTGTAATACTGCGCGTTGTAGCTTCACGTGCTACCAGCGGAGCATCGATGTCAATGAATACACTTCCGACTTAGCGGTTTCAATATGTAAACATCCGAGAACGCGACGCCCGGTGTGCGGCTATCTGCGCATCTTTCGATGGGCAGCGATGTTTGTTTATTTTTTCTCGAACAGTTTTGCGTTATCGCTAGCGAAACGATACGTTCGTGCTTCTACTTTCGTGTTGTAGGCGGCAGATCTTCAGTCGCAGATATGAAGACACACCGCAAGATCGTACGAGCTGCAGCGACTGTTGTACGCGCAAAAGCGACGCGACGCGCGTATGTGCTTGCTAGCGCACACTTCGACGGCTTCGCATTTTCGAGGTATTTGGGAAACGAAGCGTGCCCTTTATATACAGAACAGTTGTATAATATGTTTGGTATCATGCTTATTTAGTGCGCTGGCGTGTCCGGCATAGTCATTCTGGTTGAGCTTCGTCGATCGGCCCGGCTTCTGTTCAGAAGCGGAATACTCTGCCCGGTATCAGTTCCAGAAATGATGCGTTTCTCCGGTTTCTGGTTAATTGATACAGACCTCATTGATACAGGATAATTGATACTGGCCTCAATAATAACTGACTCCCGATAACCGGCCACTTGCCGGGTACTGAAGAGCCTTAAAAGAACGCACAGACTGAGATCCCTGCCCAGCATGGGTGAGAGGAAGAGGAAAGTTGCAGTGGTACCGTATGTGCACAGAATTTCGCATGGCCTCAAAAATGTAGGCAAGAGGTATAATGTTGACGTCGCGTTGACCGCCCCGCTCAAGATGAAGAGGATCTGCCCGGCTATTCAAAGGGAAAGAGAAGCGAAGAAGCAAGATGTTGGGTGAAACATAGAAACCCATATGTTGGATGCAAGACAGGTGTTGTGGATAGGCTTCCACTCTCTTGTGGAGCCAGTTATATAGGACAAACAGGACGGTGTATTAATAAGACTACAGAAACACTGGAACAACTTGGAAAGTGGAAAGGACAAAACGTTTCTGGTATCACATTGCCAGTCATGTGAAATAATGAAGAAGGAGAAGAAGAAGTGCACTCCTAAGTTTGACAGTGTTAAGATTTTATATCGCCACAAAGAGAAGATAACGAGAGAGATAGTGGAATCGTGTTTTATTTCAACGGACAATAAGTGTGTCAGAAAGACTTCTCTTGCCCTTTCAAGCAAAGAGGTGTCTTTTTTAAGTGATTTTTTAAAGTAATTTTCTATGCAGCAGGTGAACCCAGGGGTTTTCACGTGACTGTTCCGTTTTCTTCATGTTCGTTTTTCTGGGCCTTGGAGTAAAGGGCTTAGGCTTAGTTGTGAGTCAGCGCATGTACTGTGGCTTTCTTGTATCTTGTCCCTTGTCTTCGTGTTTGCGCTGTTTATATTAATAATGAATAAGTACCAACTCGCCCAACAAAGTATCTTGGTAAGCCTATTGGTATTTGCTCTCGCTTTTTTGTGTAGCATGCCAAAGCGATTCGCTAGGGTTCGATTTTCGCACGAGGATGAAAGCGTGGCAGTTGTTCCACAGTCCTCGATGACAGGGGATGAGTGCTGGTGGCCGCAGAATGCGCGCTGCTTGGATGTAATCAGAATGGCCCAACAAGAGGCGGACCCATCGAGTTTGGGAGGCACATGGATGTGCTGTGCAGCAAACGTTGTGACCAAGTGCAATAAGTAGTTTTATTGAAAACGTACGACAATTTCCGGGAATGTTCGACGTCGCATTCATTCTGAAGTGCCGCCAGATCATAAGAGATGGCGTATAGTGTAGTGCACAGAATTAAATTCTGGTAGTGTTTATTATATCGGCAGCTTGAATACTTTTCTGGCTAAAATTTGCCCGGGAATCGGCTCATCCGCTTCGGTGGCCGCTGTGAAAACAACGTTTCATTTTTTGCAACCGTGATTTTTGATGGGTGACCCGTTTTCCTGCGCTCTTGTCATTGAGTGCCTAAAGCTTCAGAGCTAATTTTTTCGCAGGCTACTTAGAACATTTGAGTGCAAAGCTTAATATCGTTGCTGTTAGGCATCGGGGGCACAAGTCTCGAGCTTGCTAATTAAACACGGCAATGGTGTGTGCTGTTACTCTTTTTTTGTTTAGCCCTTTTGCACTCTATTAGGTGTTTATTAAGCATGCGCCTGACACAACTGACAAATATCAGCGATCATTAAAATATGACTTTGTTTGCTGGTGCTCGCGACGCATATAACAGTCTTATTTCTGTGCTTTACCGTTTGTGATGTAAGAGTAATCCAGTATTTTTATGGTTAAGTGTCCTACGGGCATTTGGAACTGAATGCTTTGAGGAGTTTTCTACCTTAATGCTACCAGCTGCCATGAGAATAGACAGTGCCTTAAATGTGCTGACATCAAAGAACACACGGGCACTTCTGAAATTTCCTCCGTCAAAACAAAACTTCCATGGTCGAGACTGAACCCAGATCATTACGCTCGCCAATGTAGGTTGCGAGTAGTCTGGTGAAGAGAAGATGGCAGTTGTCATCTAGACTTTTTAGCGGGGCCTAGCTTTGCAGATCAGCGGACTTAACATAACTTGAACTTGAGCGAGTGCATAGCTGTTGATAAGGGAATCAAGCGCTCAAAATACATACGGCAGGAAGAAAAAGATAAGTGAGAGTGAACGTTGTGTAAATGGCAGTGCAGGGGATCATTTGCGGTGATAAGGGGGGAATGCATAAATTTGGCTGTGCATTGTGTGAATTGCAAAAGGTGCGAGCCATGGCTGAATGAGATTAAGATAATGGGTAGGGGCCATGGCAAGACGGCACGTGAACTGTTAAAGAATCTTTAGAGTGACACATAATCATATGACCTCAAAAAGAAATAAAAGCGGCAGTACCAAGAAAACTACATGCTGGGTGGATGATTATAGTCACCACCTCAAGCAGGTTCGGTGCAGATACACCTTTCTTAAAATAGGGATAGGCGTTGCAAAGTGTCTTGGTAAGGAATATATCTGAACGGGAACAATTCTTACAAACGTTCTGCAAACGGGGGGGGGGGGGGGGGAGAAGGACAAAGGAACAGAATAATAACCGCACAGGGAACTATGGCACCAAAAAGAAAATTTGAGGGTCAACTCAAGTAGTAAGTGATAAAAGGAGAAACACGTGTAGCTTATGCTATTTCCTAGGGGGATAGCGTGCGCGTGCTGTGAATATCTACAATTAACGCTATGTGGGATTGTTTTCCCGAATATTTATGGTATAGAGGGAATATATGTAAGGTTTTCTAACGTTCCTTTAGAGATATTTATTTATGCAGGTTCCAATTTTATAAATTTATAAATTAGATATACCTTTTTATATTTTCTGTCCTTTCCAGATTTAAAAACGGACAGGAGAATATATAATTTACTTCTTCGCCCTTATAGATTTCTGATTGAAATGCTGAGAAACTTGTTTCGGGAGGTGTTTGCTTGTGTCGGCACGATCTCTATTAAACCTTATGTTCATTGGTACCCTGTCTCTCCGATGCACTGTTTATCACAGAAGGAGCATTCTAGTAGGTAAACAACGTTTGAAGATGTGCCGTTAAATGCTGATTTTATGTGAGATGTGAAATCGCTTGCATTATTTTTACCCGTGGTGTCCTTTTGTATATGATTGCACGTATTACATCTAGGTCGAGAGCAAATATGTGGCTGTGTTGAATGCTTGCTGTCGTGTTTAGAATGTTCTAGAATATCTTTGTCTGTGTTACGTATGTATGTTACCCTAGGTGCCTCTGAGAACATTTTCTACAGGCGTACATTACACGTTGGCATGAAGTGGTATTTCCCCATAATATTGTTTATATTTGGAAGGGCATTGGAGTATTTAGTTGCAAAAGAAGGCTGGCGTTTGGTGTTGGCCTTCGGTCGTTTCGTGAGAACATTGTTGCGGTTTAAATGCTTTCTTTTTCGAGGGTCCTATCAAGGGAGTTGCCGGGATAGTTCCTCTGAATTATTTTTGCTTTAAACGAATGCAGTTCCTTTAGGTATTCATCGCGATCAATTGCGATTAAGCGAGATGAATTTCTGCAAGCGAACGATGGTCTACAACAGGAGGATAACATTAACCCTACCGAGCGGACTACATAAACAGTAGAGCTTAAGTGCTTCCTTGTGTTTTTCTTTTTGAAGAGACACCCTTCCACGGCACAAAACTGATGAGAAAGATTACCGCTTAACTTTCTTTGATCCATACACTTCCGGAAACTCTTCTCCATCAAACGTTGGTCCTGGTTTCGCAGGGCGACCCGAAACCGTGTTGCGAATGATCCTTTATGACCTTAGTGTTTACCAAAGTAAAAGTTAGAAGGGCTTTCTTGTTCCGTGGCTTATATGTTTTGCACTCACAAGGAACGGATACTTAAAACCTCATATCAGAGATTATAGTATCAACACACCGCAACATCGTCCTTTACAACAGGTGGTTTCATACAAGCATCGATAATAGCGAATGAACATGAGCCTTCCTGTTCCGGTTTTAAGCGATCCATGTTTCGTTATTGCAAAAGTCATTCATGTATTAAAACATTGTTTCTGATCTCTGGGTCCACACAAGAGACAACCAAGGCCGTGTCAAAATACAATAAGAAAGGTCTCAGAAGGCGAGGGCAATTGACGAGTCAATATATATATAAAATTTGTTTTGTAGGACCTTGGCCTTTTTAGAGACTGAAACACTAATTAGATATATAACAAAAAAACCTAGAAAGTCACGTATGCTCGCACCGGCCGTGTTCTGTAAATACATAGCAGCGAATGAAAGAATGCACTCCTGGATGCATGGCAGGTGGTCTTCATATGGAAACTCACAAAAATGTATTCGATAATGTCAAACCTTGAAGCTCTTTCCAGCGCAAACATCTGAATATTCAATGACGAATTTGGAATTCTTGATCGAAAATAGATCACTCATCTTAAGATGGGGTTATCGTGAGAGCAAACAGGAAAACATCAGTGTTTCCCTTGTTTCCCTCTCCGTGGCAAAGGTGTGCAAACGGGGTGATGCTCATGCAGTTAAAAAGTGAAATTGTGCACACTTCATGCTTATTTGTTTTCAATTTTTTATTACAGTCTCGTTCATTGAAGACACACGGGAGAGTGTGGAACAATAGCAAAATATATCAGATACAAAAATGGTGTTTGAAAATAGACGCGCATGTTTTTAATAGTCACAGTAGTATTCGTAATAATATAAAAAGCTTAGCCCAAATTTAGCAACAAATATAATACGTTATTCTGAAATCAGCGTGCTTTTAGAGAACACAAGACAACATATTGCAGTAGTAAGCACGCGTAGCAGGGGTTTGGAGACGAAAGTCCTAATATGCTACATTCAGCAATGGTAATCGGGTGTGATAATTTGACCTTCAGATGGTGGAGAGGCGAGGATTCATCGGGATGTCGTTCCACTTGAAACGCAACAGCTGCTACCAATGCACTGTCTCCGTCGTCCGTCAAACCCGCAATGACTAGCTATGGCGGCCTCGACAGCAGTTCCTTTGATTTCATCGTGTTTTGATTACGTTGTGTTTTGTTTTTTTTCAATCTTTCTTTCATAACAAGGCAAGAAAATATTTATGGGGATGTATATTGTGCAAAGAAAGAAATGGGCTTGGTGCAAAGAAAGGAAACATTGCCAACATATGCAAAGTTGTCCTGGCATCGCAAAGAGTTAGTTTAAAATAAGGTTACTGGACGATGGTCTCCTGTAGATCGGACTGTTTGTCCGCAGACATGAAGGCGTTAATAAAAAGATATTCCACTACATGAAAAAAGCAGCCTAGCTGTTATTTATTAGGTCCAAATGGAGCTATCATTCGGTCCTCGTTACGTACTCAGCATTGCCGCTGGCCGAGCAATAATAACATCTTTTCTTTAATTTATTTTTATTTATCAAATACTGCAGGCCCTAACTGTGCCCTAGCAGGCGGGGCAAAAAGAATACAATTCAGTGAACTATGAATTCATCAAAAGTAACATACTAAACACAAGTGACAAGCAAATAATGATGAAGTATGTTCAACACTAACAAGAAAATATAGACCAATATGAAACACGACTACATTTCAAACGCCAGCAATTTATCAATAGATCAATGAACATTCTTACATCAGAAGGCAGTTTGTTCCATTCGGCAACAGTACGAGGAAAAAGAATACTTAAATGCATTCATTTTGGCTTGATACGATGTTACAGAGTGTGCATGATGATGTCTTGTTGGACGTGTTGCAACCCAAGTTGTACGCCGTCATTGTACCGCCATCGGCCCAATATTGGGGGAAACCGGCCCCAATATTGGGGCTAATATTGGTGTTTTATTGGGGCACCCGTGCCAAGATTTAATCCAATCTACTAGACTGATTTTCCTACAATGGCCACCAATGGCAGACTAGGTTATTTATTGGCATGCAGCCTCACTCAACGGCTACCCAATATCTTCCACTGGGCCCTAGCAGGAGGGGCGAAAAGAATACGATGCAGTGAGCTATGAATTCATCAAAAGTAACATACTAAACACAAGTGACAAGCAAATTATGATGAGATATGTTCAACACTAACAATAAAATATAGACCAATATGAAACACGACTATGTTTCAAACGCCAGCAATTTATCAATAGATTCTATGGACATTATTACATCAGAAGGCAGCTTGTTCTATTCTTCAACAGTACGAGGAAAAAAAGAACACTTAAATGCATTGATTTTGGCTTGATACGGAGTTAGAGTGTGCATGATGATGTCTTGTTGGACGTGTTGTAGCGCAAGTAGCACGCCGTCAATGGACCGTCATCAGCCCAATATTGGGGGAAACCGGCCCCAATATTGGGGCTGGTTTGGTGTTTCATTGGGGCGCCCGAGCCAAGATTTAATCCAATATACTAGACTGACTTTCCTACAATGTCCACCAATGGCAGACTAGGTTATTTATTGGCGTGCAGCCTCACTCAACGGCTACCCAATATCTTCCACTCATGCATACCCACTGGCTCCTATATAACGTACATCCAGCCACTCTCACTGGTTATTCAATACATACAACTAAGCTTACTCACTGGCTTTTGATATCTGCTATCCAGTTAGCCTCCTTGGCTGCCCAACATCGTTCACTCAAGCTTGTCCACTGATTTTACATCAATGGCATCCAGGCAATCCCCTTATTGTTTTATGTAGTTTTTTGTGGCTATTCTTTGATTTGATGGGTGTTGCGGCACAGAGGCAGCTAAGGTCATCATGCGCCAAACACAGGGGTGTTTGTTTTCGTGCAGGTATTTTACATGCAGCTAATATTATATATACAGCATCCTGAAAGTATGCATGCATTTACACAAAAAAGCAAGATTGTTCATGTCATGGATATTTATTAGGTGCGCATGTGGTATATAGTAAAACAACTATAAGCAGAATTCTCTCAGACTTTAGGACTTCCCCTTTGGTTAGGTCCATTGACAAGGTGTCAGCAGATCCCTGGTTGTAGGAAGACGCCGCATTAAAGGCAGCTTCAGGTGTCTACCAAGCCAGCATCTCTAGCATGCGCCTCTTGCTCTCGGTTATATGGACAGCAGCTTTCAGCAGCCCTTCCCGATGTATGCTCGAGCAGCTCGCATGTCACCATGTTCCTTTCGTACACACATCTGCAAGCGAAAACAAAAACAAGAGACAATACTATGCAGAATTGTTTTTAGTACAGCTTGCGCAAACTGTTCATGAGCAGTAAAATTCGCCATTGCTACAAAATTAGTTTGTCCAAGTCAGTGTGCTGAGATTGGAATTCATGGAGTATGCATATTTTCTGTTCGGTGCAATACAGTTCAAGCAAAAGCTTTTCCTACTCTTACATAAACAGCAGATAAGCCCATTTTGTTAATCCTAATTATCAGGTGCCAATGACTGACATGATTAATTTCCAGTTAATATGCAGCACTGTATAAAAAATGGATATCTTCCTAAGTAGCACACATTACGTGGCCCACCTGGGGCCCGTATGGGCAAGTTGGGCTTGGGCAACCACGATAACCCCCATGACGGCCCGCTTTAGGGAACAAGGGGCGAGCCCAATTCGGGCTTGCCCCTGCTTTTTCCATCTGGGCATCATATAGGCTTGGAAAGGGCTAACTGAGTACATATTCCCACATCTGGCCCTCAAGGGTCCCGCTCGGGGAATTTTAGGCCCGATGGAAAGGAAATTTGGGCTTTGTGTAGAAAAAGCCTGGGCTAATCTAATTGGGGCTGCCCCCTCAAAAACGCAATGGGTCCATCATGGGCCGCGACGGGGCTAAATACGAGTATGCCCGTGCTTTGCCTACATGGGACCCTTGAGGGGTACTCGAGGGAAGGTCAAACGGAAATGTAGGCTTCATGCAGAAAATTCCTGGGCTGCCCACTAAAAACCTAAATAATTTCCGCATGGCCTCTAGCGGGGCAGAAAAGTGCTCCTTCCCACTTCTGCCCGCAGCGGTCTCTTGCGGGGTACTTTAGGGCACAGCCGATGCAAATTTGGACCTAAAGCGAATAGTAGACGGGCTAGCCCAAATGGGGCTGCCCACTCAAAAACTGAATAGGTCCCGCGTGGTTTGCATCCGGGCTGAAAAACGGGCATGCCTCCACGCCGCCCACATGGGTATTTCTTGGGTTAATTGCAGGCAAATGCAACATATATTCGTACTCCATGCGGTAAAAGATAAGTCGAATTGGGGCTGCCCATGAAAGGCCACAGTGGGCCCCAAATTGGCCGTACGTGGGCTTACCGCTCTGAAACGTCTTCACCCTATATTTCAGGCACCATTTTATTTATGTAATTCCTGTTATAGCAGTCGTTAATTGCATCTGCTGGATTTTTCACATAACCATTCTATGCATATCCATACCATGAATAAAGACTATATAAATTTACTCTAGAAATTACGTTAATTACGCAGTATTGACAGAAAATATGCAACAGAAACTGTTCCGCGTTACGAGTACGTGTTGAACTACATCGAAGTTTTGCTGCGCCATTATTATTCTACATACACCACCGAAATAAATATTCAGACCAACATTTAGGGGGTGATGTGGGCCAGCCCACATAATGGTAGTGAATTGAGAATAAATTCTTTTATGTTCTGAGTGTCGAATAGAAAATAAATAAATAGGGCTCAATGTTTCACGCTTGATGAATAATGGAACTTGGGCAGCCTTGAAAGTACCAGATTGAATCCATGAGGGCAGCACGTGGGCGAACCCGAAACGGAATTCAGGTATTGGAGGGAAAACTCGACATAAAAATTAAAGCCTTGATCAATGGGCCGGCACTGCCTTCATAAACGCAGGACCCATTAATGATTATGGTATGCTGCCCATATTCAGCTATCTGGGCTAAATGCGGGCAGCCCTATTTGGGCTGCCCACACGGATTCAGACTGGGACCAATCGCGGTAAAATTGGGTAGCCCACGCGAACCCCCCCTGGGTACGTATTGCAAATCCCGCTTGGGGGCCGTATGGGCTGCCCTACGGGCCCAACGCGGGCCCCAACGTCATAGCCCATTTTGTGCTATCTGGGTTACCGCTCGTCCAGCACAGCCTTGCATGGAGCTCAACCGAAGGAGCCCAAGAGGAAATTAGCACGCAAAGGTCCGTCCTAGTAATCCCGAGTCTTTCCTCCTGCAGGGAAGTGTAGCAACATGGGAGGCAAAAGAAGCAACAAAGGCTCTCAAAACCCTACTCCGTTACTAACATATATCTTAAAATAAAGGGTCAGTGGTACTCACACTCCGCTGCAGACTGTTCCACGAGACGGGATGAGGCATGTCGTGGTTCTACTGTTTATTCTCCAGTGCGAGCGGAGCTGCAGCAAACAACCCGCGAGGCGCACACCTGGGCTGCTAGAGAGGAGGGAAGAGTGAAGAGAGAGAGAGGGCCGGTCCCAGTCGTGCTAGCGCGGTAGCACTGTCCGCATGGTTTAATGACACCACAAGTTGGAATTCCGCCGGGGTTCAATGAACGCTACTCAGGCGTGGGAACGAAGAATGCGTACGCTGCCATGGCGAAGGCTGGCGCCGCTGCGTCGCAAATAGCCGCCTGTCTAACTCTGCTAGAAAGAACGTACCGTCTTTGCCAAAAGTAACCAGGCTGCCCGATTTGCTGCTTAGCCCTGTAGTTAAGCGTTTTAATGGACTTGCCAAATTATTTACCTGTGCGGAAAAAAAAGCCCATCACACTTATCTCTAAAGACCATTTTTTTGCCTTTTGAAGTAGATCACAGGCTCCAAACATGGTTGAAAAGGAAACCCAGTAGCCAGGTTACTTTGGCTGCTAATTGAACGAGTAAAACTGCGCGAAAAAGAAGGGACGTAAGAAACACACAGGCATAAACAAGGCCTGTGTGTTTGTGCCTGTGTGTTGCTTACGTCGCGTCTTTTTCGCGCAGTTTTACTCGTTCAATTAATATGAACCAAATAGCCCTTCAGAGTGTATTACTTGGCTGTTAAACTGTTACTAAACTGTTAGAGCGAACGAACGTAATTTCTAGATTGAAATATGCTCGGTCTGCTTGCAATGTGTTTTGATATTATTTCTAAAAAGCATGGAGAATCTTGCGAGAATGCTGCATAGGAACAAGAATTTAAACGCGTAATGTTAAGCCGATATTGCAATAATATTCGAAGGTAAGTCTTGAGAGTTAAACACGCGCTTATACAGCTTTCGGAAAAAAATAATTTTCTTGAAGGGCAGCATGATCACGCAACAATAATTTTTGTGACAAATGTTTCGGTGATGAGCACGCATTCATGTTTTTTGTTTCTGTAAAACAAAAATTTGATTTTCACTTACATCAAGTCTCCAATTGTGGGGGGTTCTATGCTTCAAGCTTCTTCAATATTTACTCTTTTACGTCTTTAACAGGAAATGTTAAGTGCGAACTAGTTAACAACTGGCATAGCAAGTACAAAACTTGTAGTAAATAGTTGGCAGCATGCAATGCTATTGAATTTAAATACACTTCATTCCAGAACATCTGAGAAAGCTATTTTTGTCTCTGCCATGCAGGAGGTAGAGAATGTATAGAACACAACGCTTTTATTTTTTATGTGGGGAAATCTACCTTTGACTATGAGCTATACTGCATCAACAGCCTAAAGGGTTTGTTCATCATTCGTCTCTTGCTGAAGCACTCAAAGCAGAGCACGCCGGCATATAGGAATCAAGTGCAAGTTTATGGCTGA
This sequence comes from Amblyomma maculatum, assembly GCA_023969395.1. Classification (NCBI taxonomy): domain Eukaryota; kingdom Metazoa; phylum Arthropoda; class Arachnida; order Ixodida; family Ixodidae; genus Amblyomma; species Amblyomma maculatum. The sequence continues at coordinate 14,511 of JAJIZL010050052.1, forward strand.
TGTAAATTACAACACAAAATATGCTGCAGCCAGCCTGTCTGCTGTGCCTCCAAGACCACCTACGGCGGAATACAGTCTGTGCTGGCGCCTCGTTGAGGAGTCAGCTAGCGTACATGACGAAACGGTGCAGCATTTGCCTTCACTGAAACAATCTCTTCGACCTTTGTTTTCCAGCATTTGATCTTTTCTTTCACCACGCAAATGAAATAGTGTATAAATAAATCATTTCTGTGTCCATTTCCAGTAATGGACAAAAGGTTTCAGGATGTGGATGTAAAACCTCATCACTACGAATAAAGCTGGCCTGACAATTTTGAAGGTGCTATGTCTCACTGGCCTACTGCATATTGCAGAAGTGTATATGCTTGTATACTGCGCCGTATTGTGATCCTATACATAGGCAGTGACCACTGTCAGCTTAAAAAATTATGCGTCTGTTGCGATTTTATCTAGGAGGGCGACGAAGTATTCGTAAAATTTAGACGAATGAGTGGCCTTACGCATTACGCTGAAGGTGTATAGAAGGTGTATAGAAGGGCCTGTAACTGTTGCGCGTTCCACCTCTGTACTAAACTTCTTCACAGTGTAGAACAGCGCAACAGTCGGGCATTTCTAAGCGCTTCGTAGACGGCATAAGCCACGCATCCGACTCGACGGCAACATTGCACGAAGCACGTCCTGCTTGCATACGTAGTGCCACCCAATCATTCATTGCGGGGCTTTCTGAATCTTTTGGCTGAAGGATTTCTGCCTTTATCTCACGGCATGGGTTTGTCAAGAAAATGAAGCCTTACGCCGGCAGGGGCTAAGCCACTGCAGCAAAGGGGGAGGGCCCTATACCAACTGTGCCCTTACCGCCTAAGCCATTTTTCTTGAATAAATGTTCTTTACTACTGTTACTATATCGTTGACAATGTATAAAACATACTTGAGAGCCATCGCGAGGGATACGACAGTATTGTAAGGGATGTTTAAAAATGCATCAGGATATACAGGTTGAGACCTGATCGTTAATATTTTCAAGTCAATTCCAGCCAGCACACGTCATGGTATGTGCAATGTTTTTCCAGCCGTCAAAACTCAGTGGACAATATCGACCACTATAACCCAGTCATATTCATTGCTGTAAAGACCCCAAAACTGGCGGGGCCACATCGACCACTGTATGCATTCAATGTAGATAAGTCAGCTATACTAGTTCGAAGTAAAGAGTTTGACGGAAGCCCGTCTGGTCGGGGTCTATCGGCACAAGCGTGCCGATAGACCTTGCTGTGGATGTCTGCACCTCCGCCCTCGAAACTGACCGCACGCTACCAGGAAGGCCTTCCTTCGAAGTGCAAGATTTGGCTAGACTTCTTCGCTTCTGCCTCTCAAACACTTACTTCACTTTTGAGCAAGTACCGTAAAAGCCGGTCCACGGAGCCGCAATGGGGGCATCGATTTCCGTCACGGTGGCCAATTTGACAATGGAAAACCTCGAGGCTCGGGCACTAGCATCGTTCACGCGGGCCCCGAAAGTTTTTCTGAGATACGTGGACGATTGCTTTTGTGTCTTGAGGAAAGAAGCGCTGGACGCTTTTAGGCTACACCTTAACAGTATGAAACCAGCGATACAGTTTACCATTGAAGAAGTCAATGGCCGCCTCCCATTCCTGAATGTACTGGTCGCCCGTAAACTGTTAGGACTAACCTTCAACGTACACAGAAAACCAACGCACACCGACCACTACCTTCATTTCACTTCTGTTCACCCTGTTTCCCAAAAGCGTTCCGTGGTTGCCTCGCTCCTCCGTCGAAACAAAATAATATGCACAAAAAGAGAAGATAGGTGTACTGACACATTGCGCATACGCCATGATTTGTCTGCTCGCGGCTACCTGGGAAATTTTATTGACTCAGTGGAACGACAGCTTGCACGCCCTGCGCTGCATCGGACCCAGACACCCGAAAGAGGGCATCGATTCCATATGTCCCAGGCATTAGTGAAACGCTGGCACTCATACTGCGTCTCTATGACGTGCAGACTGCGCATGTGCCAGCCCACAAGCTCAGGGCAGAATTGGTGCACATGAAGGACCCACGCAGGAAGGAAAAGTTTCCAGGCGTCGTATACGCAATCCCATGTGCCGACTGCGCAGCTGTGTACATTGGCGAATCAGGGGATTTTGAAAGAAGATTGCGCGATCATCCAAAACGACGTGAGGAAACGGCGGGTGGCTTCGAACGCGCTGGTCGAACATTCGGTATCTGCCAAGCACAATATTGACTGGGCACAGGCACGTGTGATAGCGAAAGAAAGGAACAGAGCATCAGGGCTCTATCTTGAGTAGCTGATCATTCAGAGGACAGCAAATACGCTAAACCATAATCATGGTAATCTGCCCCTGTATACGCAAGATGTATGGGTTCTGTGATGCGCTGTATTTAAGGCAATGGTTACCCGTTTTGCCTCATCGTGAACAAGGCTCCCGTATGGGAGCCGAAATGTCATTCCATCATTCTTGTTTTGGTCGGTGCCTTTTCTTCGTCAGCTATACTAACAGGATCATGTCAATCAATGCATACAATGATGCATGCAATGTTGGCGAGCCATCGCAGCTGCCCATAAAATATTGACCACTATACCCCATGATGGATACAATATTAATACATCATCTCAACTAGTAGTAAAATATTGACCATTATATGGTAGTAAATATTTCGAAGCTGCAGCGGTGGCGTAGCGGTAGAACATCCGCCTCGCATGCAAGAGGACCGGGGTTCAAATCCCGGTGCCGCGCAATTCTCCACCGGATGAACAAAAAAAAGTCCGCGTGTCGATGGAATTGCATATACAGGTTTGGGGTGCGACCTGATGCCGGTCAGCACATCCGGCAACGCACACCCTCACCAGAACAGGAGTTGGCCACCCTGGTGCAGTAATTGGCCACAACCTCCTATGATAAGCTCCATAAAACCCCGGCCCTCAGTCACCAGCGGCTGCGGAACAACTGACCACGGCGGCGGTCAGACCTCTGACGCAGCAGGGGGTGCTAAGAAAGCCTGGCTCCGCTGGACAGGCCGCCATTGGAAACTGACCCTGGCAACGTTTAGTGCTAGAACCCTAGCTAGTGAAGCTAGTTTAGCAGTGCTGTTAGAGGAACTAGAGGGCATGAAATGGGATGTCATAGCGCTTAGTGAGGTTAGGAGGCCGAATGAGGCATATACTGTACTGAAGGATGGGCATGTACTGTGTTATCGAGGTTTACCACAGAGGCGACAACTAGGAGTAGGTTTCCTTGTCAATAAGTATATAGCGGGTATTATAGATGAATTTTATAGTGTTAATGAGAGGGTTGCAGGCATCGCAATTAGGCCTAATAAGCGGTATAAACTGAATGTTGTACAGGCCTACACACCTACAGGTAGTTATGATGACCAGGCAGTTGAAAGCTTCTATGAAGATGTAGAATCGGCAATGCGAAAAGTAAAGACGCAGTATACTGTACTAATGGGCCACTTCAATGCCAAGGTAGGGAAAAAACAGGCAGGAGACAAGGCAGTAGGTGCCTATGGCATTGGTTCTAGGAATAGCAGGGGGGAGTTACTAGTTGAGTTTGCAGAGCGCAATAACTTACGAATCATGAATACCTTCTTCAGCAAACGGAAGAACCGGAAATGGACATGGAAAAGTCCGTATGGAGAGACTAAAAATGAAATCGACTTCATAATGTGTTCAACCCCCGCCATTGTGCAGGATGTAGAGGTAATCGGGAAAGTGCGATGTGGTGACCACAGGATGGTGAGGTCCCGAATTAGCCTAAATCTGAAGAAGGAACGCAATAAATTAGTAAGAAAGAAACCCATAAACGAATTAGCGGTGAGGGGGAGGGCAGAAGAGTTCAGGATCTCGCTACAGAATAGGCATTCAGCTCTAACTGAGCATGGCGACATTACCCTAGAGGCAAGGAACAATAATTTCAGAGATATCATTACTGAGTGCGCGCTAGAAGTAGGTGGTAGGATAGTTAGAGAGGATACCGGTAAGCTGTCTAAGGAGACGAAAGATTTGATTAAGAAACGCCAGAGTATGAAGGCTTCCAATCCAACAGACCAGATTGAATTGGCCGAGATGTCAAAGCTAATCAATAAGTGCAAGGTGGCCGATATAAGGAAGCATAACATGGAGAAAATTGAGCATGCTGTAAAGAACGGGGGAAGCCTTAAAGCAGTAAAGAAGAAATTGGGCATAGGCAAAAACCAGATGTATGCGATAAGGGACAAGGCGGGCAACGTCATCACTAATATGGACAAGAAAGTCGAAGTAGCCGAGGAGTTCTATACAGATCTCTACAGTAGCCAAAGTAGTCAGGACCGTAAGGAGATTGGCGGTAAGGAAAAACAGTCAGACGTTCCACCAGTGACGAAGGACGAGGTCAAGAAAGCACTAGAAACTATGAAAAGGGGGGAATCAGCTGGAGAGGATCAGATAACTACAGATTTCCTGAAGGACGGGAGGGATATTGTGCTAGAAAAACTGGCCACCTTGTATACGCAGTTCCTGGTGTCATCGACGGTACCGGAACCATGGAAGAATGCAAACATTATCCTCATTCACAAGAAAGGGGACTCTAAGGAACTTAAAAATTACAGACCAATCAGCTTACTGTCTGTTACGTAAAAGGTATTTACTAAGGTAATCGCTAATAGAATCAGGACAACCTTAGACTGCAATCAAGCAAAGGATCAAGCACGGTTTCGGAAACGGTACTCTACTATCGATCATATCAATACCATCAATCAGGTGATAGAAAAATGCTCGAAATATATCCAGCCCTTATACTTAGCATTCATTGATTACGAAAAAGCATTTGACTCAGTTGAAACCTCGGCGGTGATGCAGGCATTGCGAAATCAGGGGGTAGACGAGCCTTACGTGAAAGTGCTGGAAGATATATATAGTGGCTGCACAGCAAACATAGTTCTGCTTAAAGAAACCAACAAAATTACCATTAAGAAAGGTGTTAGGCAAGGAGACACAATCTCCTCAGTACTATTCACAGCTTGTTTAGAGGAAGTATTCAGTGACTTGGAATTGGAACAGTTAGGGATAAGGGTAAATGGAGAATACCTCAGTAATCTGCGATTTGCTGATGACATTGCCTTGCTAAGCAACTCGGGGGATGAACTGAAAATAATGATTGATGACCTAGACAGAAAAAGTAGAAAGGTAGGCTTGAAAATGAATATGCAGAAGACTAAGGTAATGTTCAACAGCCTCGGGAAGGAACAGCAGTTTACATATGGTAGCGAAATACTGGAAGTAGTAGGCGAATATGTCTACTTAGGACAGGTAGTAACCGCAGATCCGGACCATGAAAAAGAAATAACAAGAAGAATAAGATTGGCATGGAGCGCATTTGGCAAGCACTCGCAGATTCTGACTAGCAGCTTACCGGTATCGCTCAAGAGGAAAGTATACAACAGTTGCATCTTGCCTGTACTCACCTATGGGGCTGAAACGTGGAGGCTAACCAAGAGAGTTCTACTTAAGTTCAGGACAACCCAGAGGGCTATGGAACGAAAATTGGTAGGAGAAACATTAAGAGATAGGAAGCGTGCAGAGTGGGTCAGAGAAATAACTCAAGTTACTGACATTATAGTCGAAATTAAGAAGAAGAAATGGACATGGGCAGGACATGTAGTGCGAAGAGAGGATAACCGGTGGTCGCTTAGGGTAACAAACTGGATTCCAAGGGAAGGAAAGCGTAGCAGGGGGCGGCAGAAAGTTAGGTGGGCGGATGAGATAAAGAAGTTTGCAGGGGTCAAGTGGATGCAGCTAGCACAGAACCGGGTTAAGTGGAGAAATATGGGAGAGGCCTTCGCCCTGCAGTGGGTATAATCAGGCTGATGATGATGATGATGAAATATTTCGAGTTGACAGGCTGTCAATGATGCAAGAGAATATTGATTAACCTATGTAAAGATCTATGGTATTTTGGCAAGCTATTACACTTCGTCAGGCATCATTGACCACTGTAATTACAGATATACAATGCTGGGAAGCCAAGATGACTGGCGGGAGAATATTGACCAATGTATGCCAAAATACATTCAATGCTGACAAGGAATCAATACTGGCATTGCAATATTCACCAATGTATGCCATGATAGGTGGAATGCTGGCCAGTCGCAACAGCTCATTTGGATATATTGCCTCCAGAACCAACAAGTATACATTGTAGGGAAGCCACTAAGACCAGTGGGATAACAATAACCACTTTTTGCCAAGATATATTAAATGTCAACAAGCCAGCTATATTGGCAGGACAATATTTAGCATTGTATGCCATCGTCGACCATTTTATCTGCAATTATACACAAGGTTGGGAAGCAGTCATGATTCGAAGGAGGACATTGACCAATGTATGCCAAGATATATTCGACGTTAACAAGCCGCTAATACTGGCTGGACAGTATATACCAGTGCATGCCATGATGTGGTCAATATAGGCCGGTGGCCACCACTCATTGGGCAATATCGGCCACTTGAACTGAAGATGCGTACAATGTTGGCTAATCGCTAAGACTGGCGGGATTATATTGACCAATGAATGTCAAGCTAAATTCAATGTCGACAAGCCATATATAATGGCAGGAAAATATTTACCAATGTATGCCATGATTCGCGAATTATGGGCAAGACACTGCCGATGGCTGAGTAATATTGGCCATCATATATCATTGTGTATACAATGCTGGCAAGCAATTTTATACGTAAGGTCATTATTGCCCGTTGATAGCCCATGAATGCCAATCATGGGGGGACATATATATCACTGGTCCAAGAGTGGTCGACTTTATCGCATGGCTGTACCATTATCGATAGTGCATTGGCAACGGCAGGCCACTGGTGGACCAGACGTCACCAATCATCACCAATCACCAATGCTATTTAATTTAATACACTTCATTCAAGAACATCTGAGAATAAAAGCTAGATTTTTCTCTGCTAGCGAAGGTAGTGAACGTACACAAAATAATGCATTTGTTTTTTATTATGTGGGTGGATAGACCTCTTGACTAGGAGCTATACTGCATCAACAGCCTAAAGGGTTTGTGCATCGTTCGCTCCTTGCTGAAGCATTCAAAGTAGAGCACGCCGGCATATAGAATCAAGTGCAAGTTTATGGTTGATGGAAATTACATATAAAATGTCTGCTGCAGCTAGCTCAGCTTCTGTGTTCACAAAACCACCTGCGGTGCAACAGTGGGTGCTGGCACCGAGTTGCGGAGTGAGCTAGTGTAGATGACGAAACGGTGCATCTTTTACCTTTACTAGCACAATCTCTTCGACCTCTGTGTTCCAAAATTTGATCTTCTTCTGTTTTCTTTACCACGCAAATGAAATGGTGCATAAATAATGCATTTATGTGTCTATTTCAAGTCATGGACATGTTTTCAGGATGCGGATGTAAAACCTTAAACCTACGAATTAAGCCGGGTATTAAGCCTATAGCATGTATGGTTTTGAAGGTGCTATGTCTTACTGACCAATTGCAGATTGCAGAAGTTTATATGCTTGTACACTGCGCCGTATTGTGATTCTATACATAGACAGCGGCCGTTGTCAGCTTAAAAATTTATGCGTCTGTTTTGTTGCGATTTTATCGAGGTGGGCTATCAAGTATTCTTAAAATTTTGACCTATGAATGGCCTCACGCATCACCCTGAACACGTATAGAAGGAATGGTTGGGCCTGCAACTGCTGCGCGTTCCACCTCTGCACTAAACTTCTCAGTTGAGAACAGCACTGTAGTTGAGCATTTTTAAGCGCTTCGTAGACGGCATAAGCCACGCGTCCGGTCCGACGGCAACATTGCACAAAGCATGCCCTGCTTGCATGCGTAGTGCCACCCAATCATTCATTGCGGGGCTTTCTAAATGTTATGGCTGAATAATGGGGGAGGACCCTATACCAATCGTGCCCTTACCGCCTAAAACATTTTCCTTGAATAAATGTTCTCTACTACTATTACTATTACGTTTACGATGTATAAATCATACTTGAAAGCCTTCGCGAAGGACATGAAAGTATTATTCGGGACGTTAAAAATATATCAGGATATACAGGTTGAGAATTGATCGTTAATATCTGCAAGCCTATTCCGGCCAACACATGTCATGTTAAGGGCAATGTTTTTTCAGCTGTCAAACCTCAGTGCACAATATTGACCACTATAACCCAGTCATATTCATTGTTGTAAAGTGCCCAAAACTGGAGGGGCCACATCGACCACTGTATGCCAAAATGTATTCAATGTAGATAAGCCAGCTATACTAACATGATCATGTCAATAAATGTATACAATGATGAGGGCAATGTGACATGCCCTCGCCATTACACTTCATCAGGCAACATCAACCTTTATAAATGCTGATATACATTGCTGGGAAGCCAAGACGACTGGCGGGAGAATATTGACCAATGTATACCAATATAGATTCGATGCTGACAAGCATTGAATATCGGCATTGCGATATTCACCAATGTATGGCATGATAGGTGCAATGCTGGCCAGTCGCCGCAGCTCATTGGGCAATATTGCCCACTAGAACTAATAAGTATACATTGTTGGGAAGCCACTAAGACTAGTGGGATAACATTACCCAATATATGCCAATATATATCAAATGTCGACAAGCCAGCTTTACTGGTAGGGCAATATTTACCATAGTATGTCATTGTCAACCATTTTATGCGCTGATATACAGAATCTTAATAAGCCATCACGATTGTCAGGGGGATATTATTCAATATATGCGAAGATATATCCAATGTTAATAAGCCGCCAAAACTGGCTGCACAGTATTTACCAATGCATGCCATATGTTCAATGTAGGCCAGTGGCCACCACTTGTTAGGCAATATCGGCCACTGGAACTGAACATGCACACAATGTTGACAAGCCACTAAGACTGGCGGGATGATATTGACCAATTAATGCCAAGCTAGATTCAATGTCGAAAAGCCGCATATACTGATAGGAAAATATTTACCAATGTATGCCATGATTCGCGAATTATGGGCAAGACATTGCCGATGGCTGGGAAAACTTGGCCATCATATATTATTGTGTATACGATGTTGGTGAGCTATTCTATTCGTAAGGTCATTATTGCCGGTTGATAGCCCATGAATGCCAATCATGGGGGGAACATGTAAATCACTGGTCCAAGAGTGGTCAATGTTATCGCATGGCTGTACGGTAGCTCTTTGGCAACACCGGGCCACTGGGGAACCAGACGTCGCCAGTCAATTTCCAATGTCGTGCCAGTCGCATTTGTTATCTGGCAAGGGCTGTAAGGTAAGGTTCAGGGCTCATAGCAAGTTTGTCGTTTTTTTTAGCAAAAATAGATGTTTTAGTCTCTGAAATCTTCGTATTTGTAATTGGTGGATGGAGTTTGCATTTATTAATATGGAGGGAGATTTGGATGTGCGGTACTTGGCTATCGTGAAGCGTACGGCTTTCCGCTGGATAGCCTCCAATTTCAATGAGTAATCATTTGATCCGCTCAGGTGTACTCGAGCCATCAAAATAATAGTGTTGACAATAGTTTATTGACGCGTATATATCCCACAATGCATTCTTTTATTTTTTGTAGGCAAAACAGTATTTAGACGTTACTGAACTCTAGCCGAGGGTTTTTGTTTTTGGTACTAGCGAATAGCATTCTTCAACCGTGCCATTTAGTATTCACGTACCATTATGGCAAACTCCAACTTTGCAGCTTTGTTCAAAGCTGCGCGCTTGCAGCTGTACACTTGGAAGCTCTGATCCCAAGATCTGCAAGACAAAACATGGCATGAAACATGTTTCTTGATATAATAATTGCCACTCCTGTGTTGGGAGTGCCGTCCTATAATTAACAAACTCAGTGCAAGGACAACTGTTCATAATAGGCTGGTAATGGTTACAAAAGAAAAAAACAGTTTTTCTGCTGGCTAATAGTTGTTCCGTGGTAGGCTTTCTGAGGCTCTAAAGAGCTCGTTTCTGCTGCTGGTTTCCGTTTCTTTCTTCAGCGGTATTTCAGCTCTAGCTAAAAACCTACTTTTCGTGTAGTCTGTATTTGAAACGCGTATGTTCTTTTCAAATCTACATAAATTCTTGCCTTAATTTGGCACTACACACAGCGGGGACCATAGACATTAGTATGCATGTGACGCACCACATTTTTAAGTAGTGGTTTCTATGAAGTACTTTTCGGGGCTGCAGATGAGATAACTATGTTTTCCTTTCGTTACTGCAAAAGCAGTGCAATATACGGCACAGTAAAGGCTACATTTTGAAATCTTGAGATCATTATATGTGATAGTGTGAAAAAAACTGAGATTGTTACTTACTTGCTACAATAGGAATGGTATTTGAATTCTGAAAAAAGTGTCGTATGATTATTTTGCGTCGCATATAGCTCCATCTCCTCTAAGTAGTCGTCATTAGCGGGAAAGTGGTAAAGACCCGGCATTGCGGAAAGAATGGCGCTCGAGTGACTGGGAAAGCTTGACTCGTTGAAAGGTGGCATTATACAATATTCATCTAAAATGCAGTAATGTGAAATAAATGAAGACAATGGGTGGTAAAGTGTGGGACTTGAAACTAATGTTATCACAGGTTTGAGGCAGTAACCGTGCCCGTGCGCTGCTAAAGTGGGGTAATTAGCAATATCTGCTACATCAGCCAAAGCTTTTGCAGAGCATGTTAACAAAGTAAAACCGAGAGTTCACCTTGGCCTCGCACAAATTGCCGAATGATTTGCTCGTCTGAAACAGGTCCACTTATAACTAATGTCCAAGATCTTAATTGCCGGCCTGTGTCACGCTGATATTTCTAATGGCAGAGTTCGTCGCCCGTTCGGTGATTTCACCACAAGAGATTTTTTTAATTGATTCACAGGAGATGAAAGGCGCAGTATCTGTCACAATTGTTTCGGTGGACACTTAAACCGCACCGTAAGGGAAGGGAGTAAGGCGGGAGGTAAAGTGAAAAGAGAGAAAGAGCAGCCGGTAGTGGAGAGCTACGGAGTAATTTCGACCACCTTGGGATCTTAAACGTGCGCTGACATAGCACAGCACCCGTATAGTGCTCTAGAATATCGTCTAGATTGCTATCTTCTTCTGGACACTATAGCACACGAACGCCTCTTCGTTTCACCGCCATGGAAAGGCGGCAGCTGCGGTCGGGTTCGAACCCGGGTACTCAGGCACAGTTGTCGGGCGTCTTACCACTGCACCACCCCGGCAAGCACTGCTGGTCGGCCGTGTGCGCCTAGCTGCAGTCGTGGCAGCGGAAGGGTATGGGTTTCAGGAACATCCCGTTGATGACCTGTCTGTCGGCATTACGTGCAGGCCTCCACTTTAGGCCTAATGCAGTAGACTCCGGAGACCGAACTGAAGACCTTGACAATCTCGGAAAGCTTGTCAAACATATGTGGATTAGCACGGATTTGGAGGTGTGCATCCTGCTCCGGGACTGCACAATGGCAGCAGCGTTTTGGAACGGCGAAGTTTTTGCATGATCTCTTGACGGGATTCACATATGCAGGTTCGATAAATTATACCCTGAATGGCCCTAACGGACGAGTGATGTAGCCCTGAACATCAATTCATTTTTGCTTGAGAGTAGCCTGTTTTATCTGCACACCGCTGGCATTTTGAAAACGTTCAACATATTGGTGCGCGTGAGGTCACCCTAGGTGCTGTACTCTGCGAAGCTATTGCTCTCCAACAATCCCACCTACACTTTTTGCTCTGTGAATGCTGCCATGTGCTCCAGGTAACAGTGGGGTGTTCACGACTAACCAGTTTATTACGGCTGCCTGTCGGCCCTGCCCTCCAAGCCCCCCACATCTTTGACAGGCCTACCATGGAATACATTTGTAAACATTTAAACATTTTGAATTTCAACTCGATTGCATTTACGATGTCTCGGCTGAGTAGTCGATCTGTACACGGCGCTGACTCCTAAATAAGCTATTCCTTCCGGCATTCTATTCCTCCAAGCGATTGTCGGTCTTGCGCCAAGAGTTTCTAAGTTATGCATGCAGCCGAATAAAACCTGGAGATGCTTGTACAGGACTAGCAGACGGAGCATACATTGTATGGTGTCGACGCGAAGTGTAGTTACGGGGTGTGAAAGCAATGTCCGCATATATCATCCTGGCCGCGATAGGTGCCAGCTATGCAAACATCAGCTACCTGTTCTTGAATCTGTTGTGCCAATAGGAGCCAGGTATTCGGGGGCTCTTGATGGCGCGGAAAAGAGAGGGCTGTCGAGTAACCCCTCGAATGAAGCTTACCAGGAGCGACAACTGGTCAGCTGGATCTATTAGGCAAGCAAGAGAGTTGACATTCAGGGCGTTCTCGCGCACACAGCTCGCCTCTGCCTAGCCACTTGACAACCATGATATCACTTAACCGCAGCTTCGCTCGAGCAGTGGCGCTCGCTGTGTTTGAGAGCCTCCTCAGCCTATTAGTTTGTGCCAACGCATCGAACAGCATTCGACAATTTAACGATAGCAGTCAGCATGAATCATGCAGCTTATACACCGCGTGAACCGTCTGCGCCTCAGAGGATGAAAAGACGACAGGCCGAGGTCGATCACGCAGTGAACGTAGCTCGCCGAGAGGCTGGCGACAGCGACGAAGGGAGGCGGATAGAGCGAAACGTATCACCAAGACCTCGGAAGAACGTAAAGCTCGTCTCGCCAAACGTCGAAGTTTTAGCTTTGTTTATATAGGCTAAGCGTGAATAAATATTCAACTATTACTCGCTATTTTCTTCTGCGCGCCCGAGTGTGTGATTAAAGAGGCGAGAGGCGAAGCATTAATTTTTTTTGAGAGTCAAACTCTCTGACGGAAGTTTAGTTTGCTGAGACGTGCCTTTCCTACGATTTCAATTTTGATTTTAGGTTCAGTTTAGCATCTTCTTTCCTTGTTCTTCTCATTCAGGCCATTACCAGAGCCTCACATCCTGTAACGTTTTCTTTATGCCTATCCTCCTAATGACACACTCCATGCAGCCACGAACCTAATTTCATTTGTTCTAACGTACTTCTACTTTTCACTCTCCACATATATCACAGAGCGTTGACTCGTTCGCGCCTCTTTCCCATTGACCACTGTTTCTTTGTGCTAACTGTCAGGTGGATGTCAATAAGCAAACCAGTTTCCCTTTTTACAGAATTCATTCTGCTCTCAGTGGAGAGTGGAAGTCGAGGATCGCGGCTTTATGTATTCTCGCAGAATGTCCATGGCTTTATCAAACAGCCTTTAAGGTATGAGGCCACTCTCAGACAGTTTTTTTTCCTGTAGTCTGTCACACAGCCTGATATACCAAGAATACGTGTTCAAAGGTTCGTCACAAACCTATTCGTGGAAAAATGTTACGAATGTCCACGTAAGATGAGACAGCAGAAGATAGGTTTCAAGAAAAACAGCAAAAAGGTTTGATATAGTAACATATGTCATACAGCAATATCCAGGGGGTTTAATATACACCATATTTGTAGCTCTGGTCCTCCCGAGTTGTGGCTTTACTTCCTTTCACTAGTGCGTCTGCTAGGTTTTTTTTCCTTGCATTTCTTACAGAATCGGTAGACTGACGGGAAGATTTCTTGGGGCGTTGTCGATAACCTGACAAGCAAGCTTTCATTCTGTGGCGTCCAAGCTCAACCCCAACGCGTTTCAAGACATCTGGCGAAATTGAAATCGAAAGTGAAATCTTTGAAGCTTACAAGGCACCTAACAAGCCGTTTGCTCATAAATGAAAGCAAAAATAGAAACACACGCTTAGAAAAAGTTACAATGATTGTAAAATGAAAAATTATTGGTGCAAAAAAATGTAACACCGCCAATGAAGGCAAATAATTTTTGTTATGTGGGAATCGAAACTCTGTTAGTTTTGCTTCGGCAAATTCACAGGTGGTTAGAAATTTGGCGGTATCTTTGGAACGGCTTTAGTTAGAAATGCGATTTTTTTGGCCAATCATAAACTTCAATGAATTTTTTTTAAATATGCTTTCAAAGTATCCTCATTCATTGAACCATCGTCCTATGGCATCTATTTCATCAGCGCGTTTTTAAGCATTTGAATTGCGTTCTTCGACCATATATATTGTCAAATACTTGCAAAGGGAGCAGCTGCCTCTACTCAGCCTCTTCTGGCAGTTATGTCTTGCATGGTTATCGTACTGTTCGATCTCTACTGAATTCATCGTCGCCTCAATATTGTCTTGGTTATGTATCAACTTATCTACTTAAAGGAGGTGATGCAGAATCTATACTGTAGACTTTGGCTCATTTCACCTGGGAATACAACTAGTTATGAATGTGAGATGTTTGATCACCTCAGTTTTCTGAAATTCGTAGAGGAGCGCTCAGCATCGGGCAATATTTTCGGTGTTCCTTGAATCCGTATACAAAACGAAACTTCAACTGTGTGTACAAGTGGTTCACCCGTGCCTAAGCGTAAAGACTCGGAGAATAATATCCGAGGATGCCACTGCTCGGTAAAACATGGACTGGGACAAACATTAAGCTGCCGTAGTGTTTCTTGATATTTCGCACATGTTTTTGTCGGAAATTTCGTTGTGGCGAGTAGTGTGATACCTGGCCGGATTGGTGTCGATCTCTAGCCTGTTGCCTGTGTGACCCATTCGCGTCGGAGTGGCTAAGAGGAATAATTTGCCTTCTCGCACTCGTGCAGTCATATTTTTGGAATCGTGAAGAACCAGCCGCCGGCTTCTCCGATAACGCGAGCATTGTCTGCGTGCTTAACGCGACCATGTAGACGAGGCTTTGCGGCAGTGCCGTGCTGTGTGGTCTGCTGCCAAAGACTAGAACATGGCGGATTGTTCAGCATGCATCGCTTCATGCAAGTTCTCTATAGGCTAGAAAAAGACAGCGACTACAGGACAGATGGAGTCGAACTTTTAAGCACAGAGTTCAACAAGATATATCAAGTATGAGCCAGTTCCCTGTGTAATGAATTGCAGAGAAACATTCATGAGGAAAGATGGCCATTTCCTAGCCCTTTCTCTGTTCTTTGTCAATGTACCGCAGTACCCGGGATCGACAAATTTGAAGGACACCTAAGGCAGCAAACTTAAGGAGTAGCTCAGGATTCTTATGCTACCTTTCAACAATTGTCAAAGACGTTATGTTCTGTATGACCATAAAAGGTTGCTCAAGAACGAGAAGAATTTTGTGGCCCAAGCTCCCATTTGTTACTTGCTATAGGGTTGTCTCCCGATGTCTACATCCCGGTTAGGCCTCAGGATTTAAGTGTAGGACGCAGTAACGCTAAAGGTTGCTCAGGATTACAATGCTGCCATTCACCAGACTTTGCGATTCAAGCGTGTTTCGTATGATCTTGATATGTTGCAGGAGGTAGTCCAGAATGTCGCGCTTCATCCGGCCAGTGTGAGTGGTGATACAATGTCCGCTCGAGCTTCATTAGAGCTCCTCACAGGATATTCCAACGCCTTCCTAAGCCAGGAACGCGCACGTAAGAGCTGCGCACATAACCATTCTCATCGTACCTTGAAATATTAGAAACCTGATCATTCACGCATTCTTTTAACCAGACTGATGTGATAATAGTTCACTTCTGCGATAGCAGTGTACCTATGTACTGACATAAACCAAGAAAGTACAAGGAAGTTTTATGGGGTGAAAACTTTTTGGTTCGCTTATTCCAACAACTTCAAGGTGTAGCACTACTTAAAAAAGGCAGTGGCAATGGATTCAATATATGCGAATGCGAAAAATTAAATATGAATGTTATCAGCTGAAAATAGCGCTCATACATACGTAGCATTTCGTTCCATCTGGTAAGGTGCAGTTCATGCCATTGCAGATTCGACTGCATCCCACAGTAGCCTGTAAAAATGGAAAAGATATGGCGAAACTTATAGGCCTTTTTCAACCATCGCTTCCAATTATTCAGGTTTACAAGATACTAGCGTTCGTTTTTAATTCTGGAAAGTGAATAAAAACACACTGAAAACAGCAAAAGATGGACACACGACACCAAGACGGACGCACGGACAGCCGCATTGTCCGTGTATTTTTATGAGCTTTCCAGGATCAACATGTTTAATCAACTCACCCAACCGCAGCCATTATCGTTTTCATCATACCAGGTCTGACGATACGTAGTTTGATATCAGTACTCTTCTTAGTACTGAAGTGTGTGGCATGCTTGGTGTTGCCCTTCAGGACTAATACCTCTCTTCTTATGACTGCGGCGTGCTCTATCTATGGGTGTGTTGAGATAAGGTACGGTAATCTAGGTCTAATGGCGGTATTTTTTGTTTTCAGTTACATTTTTATATGTAGTGGGCAAATGCCCCCACAATATGAAATGCGGTTTAGGTTTGCCAGAGGCGCCGTAGTTTTCTCGGGAAAAAAAAATTGTATATCACTGCAGGTGGAAAAAGCAGTTTTTGCAATTTCAAAAAGTTGGAAGTTTGGAGACCTGCTGCTAGCGTACTAAAATTTTATCATCTATTCTGTTTTACCTCCTAAAACTGTGCAGCCGTTAGTGTTATACGAGTTATGAAAACGTGTTTTTGTTTTTTTGCAGCGGATTTAGTAAAAAAAATCGCAAGCATTGCTACAGAACTAGCGCGCAATAAAACGTGAAATTTCAATTGAACCTTGAATATGGGCATGAGACGTTATAGTTTTATCCTTTATTTCCTTTTCTATTAGGTATTCAGATAATTTCCTTAATTTCAGGCAAAATTGGGAGCTCTAGCCTGCTAGGTGTGCTCTCCACAACGCCTCAAATTTGCCCAAGGTGCGAAAACAGAAAAAAGGCGCAAAATTATTTCAATTAAAACAAATCATTGAATTTTATAGAGATCTGTCGCAATAATGCTCGTTACCTCAGAAATATTACAGCCTAAAGAAGTGTTGTATTTTCTTTATTAAAGTTATAAAAAGTATGTATAAAACAGAGGGTTGGTTTTGAAAATTCAGCCTTACATTCTGGCTTGACTTATTAAGTGTTGTAGTTGCAACTTTTTGTTTTATTATGCAGGAATAGTTCTCTATTTCTGCAAACAAATGGGCGCTCTAGAGTTGTTTTTCTTTCTCTATATTATATTAAAATTGGGTAGAATTCTAAATTATCAAAAAACGGACTTTGACTCGAATTTAAAAAACAACCGAATCTTCGATATTTCTGATATGCTTCTAAAACAATTTCGGGTGCTCTAATAAACATTAGGTGCTAAAATATATTGCACAATAGGCATTAATAAAAAGAATAAATATAAAACTGTACGAATCTTCTCATTTTATAGAAGTGCTAATGGCTTAAGCGGTAGGATTCAATGCTTCGAATAAGTATTTGCTTAATTTTTTAAAACTTTAAATTCTACAATATCCAAAGCCTTCTCAATGCTTATAATGTCGTTTCATGCTTGTTGGCAGTGTTGATGATTGTGTAAAGTGAATAAATTCGCTAATTTTGGCAATTTCACCGGAGAACGCAAGTGGGCGTTGAAAATTTTCTTTAGCCTGTATTTTTTGCCGTTACGAGGTGCTATGCTATTCAATCCAGTTCTTAATTATAATATTTCATTTGTCCTTATTGAGAAAAATTGGCAATGCTCTATGCTTGAATACCATATTTATAATGTGCACATAATTATTTATAAGCGAAACGCTTTGCAGCATGATAGCTGTAGAATTGTATATTTATTTACAATAGCAGCACGAATGAGCCGAGATGACAAAACTTCTTGCTGACAGAGCCATCTAGCACAAAAAAGGCGAGCCAACATAGAGGGAACCAGACGTCCAACTGAAGCCGTGTTGAGACTACAGTAATACCCGTCCTAGGTGTCGTATTGATCGCTATGAGCATAGCTGCTGGAACTCCCGTTTACGCAGCTTTCGACCGCGCATATTCCCACTGGGCCGTTCGGTGAGATAAAATATTTACGACTGGCCAGTCATCGCTCTGGGCTAACTGAGTCTGGAATTTGTCAACTTGGTGCTGGTTGGCAAGAGACTGACAGCGGAGGTCGGGCTCTTTAAGCTCAAAATGAGCTTATCATAGTGTGTGCGCTCAACCTACGCAGACGGACGAATAAAAGAACAATTTTCGATTGTCATATCTTCATGGATAGCGAATGCCTGTCCGCATGGTCCGACAGGGGTCTTGCACGCCAGCTTCCGTCCTTGAACTGGTGCCTCCACCCGCAACACTAGGTCAAAGAAGCGAGATAGAATTTTTTTTCAACACCCCCGCTAGCATATAGTTGCGGTATGCGGTCCGCATACATCCCTGCTTACGATATCCAGTTTCCCAGTACCCCAGAGCGATCTTGGAGACGATTAGGGCCGGTGACTCAAAAGATTGTACTAGTGACTCCGAACAACGAGGCGGGCTGCGCGACAGACACGGAAACGTCCACGGAACCTCGTCCCCCTATCAGAAGACGCTGTTTCATTTTCTTTGTTCTTTTTATTTTTACGGTGAGCTGCGCTCGAGGCTCGACTGGTTCGCGCCAGCTCCGTTCTGCGGCGCGACCTCAACGTCGCCCCGCATCGGCATCTGCAGGCGAACTGTTCCCACGCTTGCCAACGGAGCCGATGGGCTGCGAGAATTCATTGGGACGAAAGGGGCATCCCTTGCCGCCATAGCCTCAATTTTCTAAACTAGAGGAAGCATCCAATTTTTGAGTTTGTTCGCACATGATTACGTTTGTTGGCACATGAAAAATGAAATTGAAAAAACACTTACTGTTCTGACTCAGCGCACTGGCTATTTGCAGCCGGACATCATTTTGCACTTCACTCGATGCGATTTCAGCCGCTGTTCGTAGAGAACCAGCCTGTGCCGAACTTGTTTGTGCCAGGCGGATAATTTTACAGCGAAGAAGATTCTGTACTGTACATGATCAAGCGGCGGGCAGACACAATCACCGACATGACACCAATAACGCCGGCGAGCCAGGACACAGCAGCAGCATACGAGCGTTGGATGATGCCACCTGCTAGCTGGTTTGCGCGCGAAATCTGGGAGGGTCGGAAGCCCCGTGATCGGAAAGGGAAAACCGAAACGGCTATGCGCATTGCTCGTGCAGTAACCTACGTATCTGTGCTTGTCGTAAAAGTCGCGGGTCCTCCGAAATTTACACCCACGCTGGCTTCGGACGTTGCGGATCTTACGCTCAATGGGACAGCAGTCTGAAGAGACATTACGTTTTTGCGCTTACGCTTAGAATCCTTACGAACGATCCGTACTTTGCACACGTAATCTGAACGCGGCTACAACACGGGTTATGGCAGGTACGCTTTGCAGGTTAGATGGACAGTCGGTTCGCTGTGTGTTGGCTCGCCTTTTTCTGGGCTAGATGGCTCTGTCGAAAAGAAGTATCGTCATCATGACTCATTCGTGCTGCTATTATCAATAAATATAAAATTTCACCTAAACTATCAAGCTGCTAATGGTTTTATTATATAAGATTGTATATATGTGCTGATTAGATAAATAACCTTCAAGAATAGAGTACTGTCAATTTTTCTCGTAAAGGAGAAATGAAATAACATAATTAAGAACTGAAGTTAATATGATAGCCCCTCGCAACAACCACAAAACATACAGGAAAGAAAAAGTTAGACCGTCACTTGCTTTCTTCCATGAATTTACCAGAAAACACTAATTTATTCCACTTTCAGCAATCATCATGACTGACAACAAGCACAAAACGGCTCTACAATTACTGAGAAGGCTTTGGATATTGCATACGTTATAGTGGAGCTAAAATCAGCAAATACTAAATCGAACTTTTGAAGCCTCCTTATCAGGAAGCCACAGGCACTTCGATAGAATGTCAACATAAGTTTAGTTTTATATTTATTTTTATATTCTTAGTTTCCTGAGTGCAATATATTTTAGTACCTGATATTTGTAAAGTACTTAGGATTGATTTTAGGAGAATTGATAAATAATAAAGATACGGTAGTTTTTTATTTTGAGTCAAAGTTGTCCATTTTTTAATAATTTTGATTTTCTCCAATTTTAAGATAACATGGAGAAAGAACAAACAAATCTAGAGCTGCTAATGTTTGCAGACGTAGACAACTAGTCCTGGATAATATACATAAAATGTTTTAGCAGCAACGCTTTATTAAGTGGTGTTAAAATGTCAACCCTCAGCTTTATACTTATTTTTATAACTTTAAACACTATAATGCAGCAGTGTTTTAGGCCGTAATGTCACTCAGGTAATGAGAAATGATGAGAGGGATCTTCATACAAATCGACGATGTTTTCTTCAATTGGAATTAGTTGCGCCTTTCTTGCCGTTTGCAATCTTTGGGCGAATTTGATGCTTTGTGTAGAACACACCTAGAAAACAACAGCCGCCTATTTCGGCTGAAATTAGGAATATTAAAGAAACAGAAAATCTCTTAATGCTAAAAAAATAACGCATCATGCCCGTACTTAAGGTGGAAAATGAACTTTCTTGTAGCGCGCTGCTTCTGGAAAAATGTTTGCGATATTTTACGAAATCAACTGCAAAAGCAAAATCCGCTGCAAGAAAAACGGCAAAAGCAAAACACTATAGGCGTTATTAGACTCCTATGGTATTAAACGTTGCATAGATTGGGGTAAAAAAAAGTTGATGACAAACTATGGTATGCTAGCAGCAGGTCTCCACACTTCCAAATTTTCGAAATTTCAAAAATGGTGTTTTCCACCTGTAGTAATATAACATTTTTTTCCGCGAAAACTACGCCCTATATACAAATTTGATTGAAAAAAAAAAAAAGATGTTCAATGTACCTTGATTTCCGTTCTCGTCTGAACACTCATATGTTTTCTGAACATTTTGCGAGCACACGAAGCAGTGA
This sequence comes from Amblyomma maculatum, assembly GCA_023969395.1. Classification (NCBI taxonomy): domain Eukaryota; kingdom Metazoa; phylum Arthropoda; class Arachnida; order Ixodida; family Ixodidae; genus Amblyomma; species Amblyomma maculatum. Next base: position 35,425 of record JAJIZL010050052.1, read on the forward strand.
ACCTGATATATTACCTATGGAACAAACTCCTCTTTTTCATGCAAGGAGAAGCCAACTTGGAATATGAAGGTATTGTTACAATCCTTTTCCATAGGCCGTTTAAGTATGTTCCAGACCTCACAAAGTGATAACGAACTTTACTGAATACACAGCATAGTGTACTTTGATAGATAGCTCATGAGCCAGCTATAACTTTGTTGTACATTTTCTCACTCGAGGCTTGTGCTGAAAGCTCTTTATACTGTTAGGAAAATAATCGTATTCCACCACTTTTCGTTTACTAATGGGATTGTCCATTCTAGGGATCGTTTTCAGATGATCTTCCCTTCTTACAATGAAGGGTTACTAATTGAAGGCACGTGCAATGGGGTACACGAAAACTGGAGAATATTAGAATGCAAAGACATAGGGACTAGAGGAAGACTTGAGCGTCCGGAATATGTTGCTTTGCCCCGGTAGAGTGGCTCTCAGTGTAGTGTGTTAGAAAGTTTCTATTCAGACCCACTCTTGATTAGAAGCGGTAGTTATGCGCCGTAGCAGTAGTGGCCACGAAGTATGCAAAGGCTCATCGGGTTCAAGTAGGGCGTCTTCCGAGTTCTGGAAACGCCATGAATACTGCCTGCAGGGGACGTCGGGCTTGCAATGCAGAACAAAAGTGTTCGTAAACCTTGAATTTTATGGGGACTCAAAAGGAGCACAACCGCCTTTGAAGATACAGCCCACAAGTACCTCACATGACAACAGTCTCGTCCCTATGCACTCATCATTTTGCGTGTCTGAAGACCTTCCAAAAGTGAAGTTTAAGGAAATCATAGATTGGCATTACTGCAAATTATTTGTACTAGCAAGCTATGCCGAGTTTTTTTCCGAGGTTCGTGTCATTCATAGCGGGTGGTGTGGGGCTAAAGAGTCCACTGCCCAGTTCTGACACCCGCCCTATGTTTGACTTCATTCTATTATTCCAGCTGCAAACGTTTAAGGGTGGTGATGCTTTTCGCCCCTCTGACAAAAAAGAGACAAAAGGCGAGGTAAAAATTTCTTATGCCGCTCTTTTGGGCGCCACATTGTGAGCAAAAGCTGCCGCGCAATGCTCTTTTTACGTTAGAATGAAAATTATCCAGCGAAATATAGCCAAGCGTGAACATACCGGTGTGTAAAATAGCCAGTACAGGGCAGTATTGCACAATACATCTGGCATCGGAGCAGCAGCAAAACTCGAGTCCATGATGGCGCAAAAAATTGAAATTGTTTGCGCTCAGTTTACTGTACACAGCCATTGCAACAGACTTTTGGCACCTATATTATTTTGGCGGCCTCAAGTCTCTCGTGGGTGTATAGCGAGGAGCGTTCTAGCGAGCCTAATGCATTCAGAACGCAATATCAACAAGACAGTTGCACGTATGAGCTAACATCCAAACGCGTGGCCGTTAGGAAGCCCATTCCTGATGATCTCTCTAATGGTTTTGTCATATGGTGTTTAATGTCCAGAGTCCTACACGGCTATGCGCAACACTTTGAGAATGATACTGCATGATTTTCGACAACCACATATTCTTTGGCGTGTACTAACACAGCACAGTACATGGAGCCAAGCGTCTCACTTTCATAGAGGCGCGGGTACTCGCGGCGGTCTCTTCACAAATGAGGCAAAACGTAAAACGGCCAAAAAACGTGTAGAGATTTGAGCTGACTTTTAAGAAACTCGGAAACTCGGATGGTCAAAAATGATGTGGCGTGCGTCTTACAGGAGCATAATTATCGCTTTTTAATAATCTTTACTTTGTCTATATCCTCATCGCTCGGTTGAGGTGGTCACCTAGAAATGAGATATTGCTATTGCTCTCCTTACAAAGAAGCTGAAATTGCTGATGCTTTGTATTCAACGCCCGAACAATTACGAAGATACGGATCCTTTGTCTTAAAAGTAACTCTAGAAAAGCAAAGTGGCTTGTCTATAATGCATTATATATATATATATAT
>JAJIZL010050052.1:37804-58489 GCA_023969395.1 Amblyomma maculatum
TGTGTGTAGAGCTCATTCGAAAGTTAGTTCCAAAAGGTATATATTCCTTGTTTTTTTTTAAAGACGTACAAACATTTATCAGTTTAGACAGTTCGGCAGTTCTTACACCTGACAATAATTCGGCTTTCAGCCAGATAAATTTTACTCGGACCTCGGCACTCCTTTCGTGCCACTTTAATCTTGCCGCAGGCACGTAAATTCACACTGACGTTAGTTGCGTCGATCTTGGGGCGGTGCTATAGTACAGATTCGTAGCGGTGCGTGCAGGTAATTGCGCATGCGAGCCGCACCTTAAAGAAGTCAGAGAGCAAATGCATCGTAACTGAACTGGAATGCCTAGCTGCTGTGTTTTCTCTCCACAAGTTCCGTCCATACCTATAGGGGCATTAGGTTACGGTCATGACTGATCAAGAGCGCGGCACTGAAAAACGGATTCTGTTATCTCGGATGCGTCTCGGCCCTTCAAAATGGCGCCGCAACCACGAGAAATGTTTTTATTCCGGTTTTTGGCTGATAAAAAATTCCTTTACATAAATTATACTTTAGTGGTAACAACGTAGCTAGCCGTTTCTCGAGAAATACAACTTTTGCTTTGATAATTTTTCTTTCAAGCCAAAACGAGAAAAATAGCAAATTCGCGTTTCCTCATTACCTTTTGTGGCTGAAGAAATACTGCAGCTTATCGAAGGCGACTCTCAAGAGCTCTTAACTGGTGTGACTGCGCTAGGGCACAAAGTATTCTTTAATATGGTGGTTACATTTAGATGGGACCCCCGGTATATAGAAGGTTTTGCCATTTTTGCTGTCCATCTTCGCAAGCCGAATTAGGAAAACTTTTTCGCGCACCGATGCCCGCAACTGCCTCATTTTGATCCAAGAATTCTGGCTTTTTGTCCCAATTACTCACTCGCACTGTACTTCTTCAATAAGTCAAAAGAGCCTCATCACACATTTGTCTGCACGGATATTGGGGTCATTTTGAAGTGCATGCTTATTTTAACCGTTTCAAGTCGCTCTTATTATGCGCTGCGTGGCATGGCGGCAATTAATGTTTTACAGATGGGATAAACGACATATCTCTGTCCCACCTTTGTATTACTAACAAATGTAGTCACATCTTTATTACGATTACCACTTATTAACATTTACTGTCGCGTTAATGCAATGCCGGAGGAATTGCCGTATTAATCGTTTTGAATTTGAATATTGGACTGAAATTATAATTGTGTAACTAAGAAAAACGACATTTCTTGCTTTAATACAAAAGCAGTACACAGTTATGATAGATACACATTTGACTTATGACTTATTGGATTGTTATTTCTGGGAGGAAAGGCATAACATATTCCATGCACTTACGGTTACATTCATGGAATTCCGGAGAGTTGGATGAGGACAAGAGCAATTTTCGAATTCTGAAATCAAAAACGACGAAGTATAAAATTATTCTATCGCGAGCTTACTTACGCGAGCCATACACGCTACAAGAAAGCGTGTGAATCAGCTTTTCCTACATCCGCTCACTCCATTGAAAAATGTTATATTCTCAGAGTACAGCGCATACACAGTAATTACAGCGCATCTATGTTCTATGAACCTTCTATATTAGGTGGTATACACTAAAGCGCCGTAAGCGATCAGAGGCATATAATATATCGGAAGCATATGAGAAGATACATACATTAGACATCATTCCAAGATTGTTATAGAAACCAAAACTGAATTAACGAACAACGTATAGAATTGTCGTGACACGTGCGCCCTCATGATAAAAATCAAACAACAGCATATGCTAAAGCTATAAAAAAAGCCATTTAAAGGTTCTGTAAAGTCACGGGATCGCGCTTTCTTTTTACTATTTTTTATTAATCCTTTTTCATTGCGAGTTATGCAGGGCAGTTGCCTGCCGTAGAAAACATGCGCAGCTAACAGGCGTTGATTTTACACTATTGCGACATTGCAAGGTCTATATACATCACGTTCCCCTTTAGGATGATCATCAACCACCTTTTCTGAGGATGAACGGTGCACAGATGTAGTTTTCGTACGCTAAAAACTCAGCTAAGCTAAAGCATACGTAATGCCCGAATAATTGGGAAAGATGCGAGCGGCCTTCGCCCTTCAGTGGGTTCAATCTCGTGTATGATAATGGTGATTATATATAACGGGGGTAATCATTTACAAGTGGTGCGCATCATCTCAAATTTTGTTTGTTTTGGCTGTTTTGTAATAGCTCAGTTATGCAGTCTACAAAATGACCTTCTATATCATTATTAACAGGTGAGTAAACCAGCATGCTGAGGCCTTAATTCAAGGCAATAATTGCACTGAATTATTGTTAATAGTTTTCAATTGTATAATGCAGCTAGAAGGGTGCAAATATTCTAGAACGTGAATGCCTTCTTAGCATAAAAAAACATACCAGCCTTATCGTGTTAAGCAAGTAGCGTAAAAGCGCAACAACGAAAAAAAAAAAAAAACTAAAAGAACTGAAGTAGAATGATTTCATTGCAAGTAATAACTATCATACGAAGGGATAATATGTGGGTAAATTTTCTGCTAATGATGTCAAAACATTCCTTGTCTCATTGCTGGAGTGGAGAGGCTGTCTAGATCGGATAGCTGACAACGAAATATAAAATAAAGATTAAAAAATAAGAATATAAGTTGTAGTGTGGTAATCTTAATCGTTATAGCCCCTGACATGCGTCGCGTGCTGCCGCTCTCAAGGACGAGGAAGTTGGTCGCTGCCTTGCTCCTTCGCCACGCCTGACGCTACGCTGCGAGTTCCTCCTGAGCGGCAGGATCCATCTGGGTTTACCGAATAAACACACCCCTACAATTGGTGCAGGTGCTGCTGGGTACGTTCGCGTCCACCCTGGAACTAAGGAGCCGCACATTACCCTCTGCTTCCAGCATACCGGACGACATTGCCTCGACATCGTCGCCCCTCCCAACCACCGTGCTGTGTTCTGGAGCTCTAGGGCAGCGTGATCCGTGCCTCTTCAGTGGCACAGCCGACCAAAACGTCGACGATTGGTTGTCGGCTTACGAGCGCGTCAGTAGTTACAACAGATGGGACGACGCTATCAAGCTAAGTAATGTAATGTTTTATCTAACTGACGTGGCGAACCTCTGGTTTCGCAACCATGAGGCAGACCTGCCATCTTGGTCTGCATTTAAAAAAAAATTTGCGGAAGTGTTCGGCCGCCCTGCAGTTCGCAAGCTCCGGGCAGAACAACGCTTGCGTGAGCGCACTCAGCATGTCGAAGAGTCGTTCACTAGTTACATAGAAGACATCGTGGACCTATGCAAGCGTGTCGATCCGCTAATGTCCGAAGCGGATAAGATCGAAAACATCATGAAAGGCATCTCTGACGACGCGTGCCAGATGCTCTGGGTGAAAAATCCCACCACGGTCACTGACGTGATCAAGCTTTGCCAGAGCTACGACGTGCTTCGTAAGAAGCGCGCTTCTACCCGGCGGTCTGGTGTTAGAGACGACGCCATCTCTACAATAGCGCTGGGCGGTTCTACCCCATCAGAGGACAGCCCTTTACTTCAACAAATGAACGCCTTCGTTCGAGAAGAGGTCGCCCGCCAGCTATCACTAGTCCCTCAGTTACAGGATACTGGCCGCCTTGCTCCTGACATGGCTCCGTCTTTGGCCCCTACCATACGGCGTGCCGTGTAAGATCACATCGCTGATGTCCGTCCGCCCAGCCCTGTGCTGCCCCCAGCCCCGTGCCGGCGCAAGTAACGGCAACACTGATTTACGCCCAAATTGCGGCCAGGCCGCTAAAGCCATCAGCATCTCTTTCCTACCAGGCCGCTCCTTCCAACCTTCCTTCGCCTTTGCCTGGGTCTGCATTCCATGTCCCTATTCCAAAGGTACGCCAACGCCCTACGAACCCTTGGCGTACCGCGGACAACCGGCCAATCTGCTACTCTTGCGGGCTGCCGGGCCATGTCGCACGCCTTTGCCGCCAACGCCTTACACCTTCTCGACCTAACCTCTGGAACTACTCCTACAATACAGACCAGCCCTCGCCGAGAACTCCGCCCGGTTCCGACTTTGTATCTCGTGACATCAAACGTATACAACTCGCCGATCATCGTCCCCTCGTCGCCGTTCCCCATCCCCGCTTCCCCGACGTTCTACCGGCGCTGTTGAGGGAAACTAACAGTCGCAGTTCCCGGGGCAAGAACTGCGCTTGGTTCGAACTCTTCAAGCCCTCCGTGCTCTCCCGCTAACATAATACAAGTGTTTGTCGACAGCGTCGCAGTTCTCGCTCTTGTCGATACGGGCGCTGCCGTATCCGTCATCAGTGAAGCTCTTTGCCGTCGTCTTCGTAAGGTGACCACCGCGCTTTCCGACTTTTCGCTTCGCATCGCCTCATCACAGCGCATTCATCCCTCAGCGGCGTGCATGGCCCGTGTTCGCATCGAAGACGTCTTATACACCATCGAGTTTATTGTACTGTCTCACTGCTCACACGACATCATCCTGGGCTACGATTTCCTTTCCACTCATCGTGCCGTTATTGACTGCGCCCGCGCAGAAGTTTCCTTTTTACATCTTTGTGATACCGTCTTGTGTGACGTCCCTAGCAGGTCTGCAATACTCCTTGTCGCCAAAGACACAGACATTCCTCCCTTTTCTGCTGCCCTCGTTCCACTCTCCTGTGAAAGCGTTATTGCTTCGACTGTCTTCTTCACACCTTCCGACGCCGCTTCACGCCATCCCTGCCTCCTGCTTCCATTTGCTGTTATCAAGTTCGAAGATTGCCTTAGTGCAATGTAAGTCTCAAATCCATTTTCGTGCCCGTCCGTCCTGCTACGCGGAGAGCGTCTCGGTCGTATTGAAGAACTTGACCCCGCGCTTGTAAATACTCTTCCTGCCACGCCTACTTCATTAGACGTTAATGTGCTCAGCTCTTGCAATATAGCGACACCACCCGATGTTCTTCAACCAGCTATTGACGCAGATCTTCCACCCGCACAACGCGATTAACTCGCTGCTCTTCTACAGAACTTCACTTCTGCCTTCGACTTTCCTCACACTGCTCTGGGTCGCACGTCTGTCGTTGCGCACACAATCGACACTGGTACAAACGCACCTTTACGAGAGAGTCCTTATCGCGTGTCAGTCTCTGAGCGCAAAGTAATTGTTGACAATGTGGACGACATGCTTCGCCGGGGCGTCATACAGCCATCTAACAGTCCATGGGCTTCTCCGGTTGTTTTGGTCACCAAGAAAGATGGTTCCATCCGGTTTTGCGTCCATTACCGTAGGCTTAATAAAATCACGCGCAAAGATGTCTATCCTCTGCCGCGAATTGACGACGCCTTGGACTGTTTACAGGGAGCCGAGTATTTCTCCTCTTTGGATTTACGCTCTGGCTACTGGCAGGTACCGATGGCTGATGATGACCACTCGAAAACTGCCTTTATAACACCTGACAGCTTATACGAGTTCAACTTTATGCCCTTTGGCCTCTGCAATGCCCCAGCTACTTTCGAGCGCGTGATGGACACTTTAAAGGAACCAAGATGCGCTAAAAAAACAGCCACAGGAACATGCCCGATCCATTCGGAATGAAGAAGGAGCAAACTTGCCTGCTCATTGCCTTGCTTGCAGTGGATGCGAGCCTTTGCTTAAAAAGATTAAGATTCTAGGAAGAAGTAAAAATAAAACAGCGCGGGAGCTTTTGGAGGCCTATCACATAAAAGAAAACTGTGATAAGTGTGTAAGCGACGCTTCTGTCAAACTGTATAACAAGGAAAACCATTTTCTGCGCACCTGTTGTTGAACAGGAGTTGATTGGCTGTACCCCTCTCTCATTCCCCTTGTTCTTTTGCTGTGATTCTGACTATATAAGGCACTTTCACACAAATAAACTCAGTTGATAGTTTGCGCTCTGTCTGTCTCCTTGGCTTTTTCCTGTGGCTGTTTTTTTTAGCGCATCTTGGTTCCTTTAAAGCAATGCACCAACTCGCCCAACAAGAAGTTCTTCTAAACTACCTGATGGACACTGTTCTTCGTGGACTCAAGTGGCAGACCTGTCTTTGTTACCTGGATGACATCGTAGGTTTTTCTACCGACTTTTCTTCTCACCTTCTCCGCCTAAATTATGTCCTCACATGTCTCGCCGATGCTGGGCTTCAGTTGAATTTGAAGAAGTGCCACTTTGCCGCTCGAAAACTCACAATTTTAGGACACGTACTCTCTAAGAATGGCATTCTTCCCGACCCCACCACCTTCGCGCAGTTGCGGAGTTTCCGACGCCAACCACCCTGAAGCAGCTCCGGAGCTTTATCAGCCTCTGCTCCTACTTTCGACGTTTCATCTTGAACTTCGCCTCTATCATCGCTCCTCTGACCCAGCTCCTTGCCGGCAGCTCCGACCTTTCCGCCTGGACTCCAGCCTGCGATTAAGCCTTCGACACTTTACGCCGCCTTTTGGTTTCGCCTCCCATTCTACGCCACTTTGATCCGACTGCGCCTACGGAGATCCACACTGATGCCAGCGGTATTGAGCTTGGTGCCGTCCTTACCCAACGTAAGCCTGGTTACAGCGAGTATGTTGTGGCATACGCCTGCCGTACATTGACGAAGGCAGAATCTAATTATTCAGTCACCGAAATGGAATGTTTGGCCATTAATTGGGCCATCGGAAAATTTCGCCCCTATGTGTATGGTCGACCGTTTTACGTTGTGACCGATCACCACGCTTTGTGCTGGCTTGCCTCCCTAAAAGACCCATCCGGTCGCCTTGCTCGCTGGGCTCTTCGTCTCCAGGAGTTTGACATTCATGTCATTAATCGATCAGGCCTGAATCATACAGACGCGGATGCTCTTTCCCGCTCGCCATTGCCTAGAGATACTTTGTCTGACCACGTCTGTGCTTACGATTTGTCGACTCTTGCCACTACCGAGCAGCAGAATGAGCCCTGGATCAATGCACTTTTGGATTTTCTCTCAAGTCCTACTCCCGGTCATTCATCCAAAGCGCTCGTCCGCCAAGCCCACCACTTCTCCATTCGTGACGGTCTTCTCTATCGCCGCAATTATTTGCTTGATGGACGGAAGTGGCTTCTAGTCATCCCGCGTCATCTCCTTGCCGACATTTGTGCTGCGTAGCATGGTGACCCACAATGTGCTCACAGTGGCGTATTGAAAACCTACACGCGCCTACGTCTGCGATTTTACTGGCGTGGAATGTACCGCTTCGTACGACATTTCGTGCGCGCTTGCGAATCTTGTCAACGCCGAAAAACTCCTCAGAAGTCCCCTGTTTCGTTGAAGCCGTTACCCTGCCCTGCTCGTCCGTTTGACCGCGTTGGCATAGATCTCTATGGCCCTCTTCCTACTACTCCTGCTGGAAACCGGTGGATTATTGTGGCAGTAGACCATCTTACTCGCTACACTGAAACATCACCGTTACCCTCTGCATCCGCAAGAGACGTTGCTTTTTTCATTCTCAACAACTTGATTCTTCGCCACGGGACTCCGAAGGAACTGCTCAGTGACCGCGGACGCGTTTTCTTCTCCGATGCTCTGAGGCCCTACTGAAAGAATGTCGCAGCATTCATCGCACCGCTACTTCTTACCATCCTCAGACGAATGGCCTGACAGAACGCTTCAACCGTACTCTGAGTGACATGCTGGCCATGTACGTCAACGACGCTCATTCTAACTGGGACCACGTTCTTCCCTTCGTAACCTACGCGTACAACACTGCGATACAGACCACCACTGGATTCTCTCCCTTCTTCTTTACGGGCGCTAGCCAACCTGCACAATGGACGCGCGTTTTCCCTACTGCCCTGATGTTTCTGAATCGACGCCACTCTCGGATGCCACCCAGTACGCAGAAGAATGCCGTCAGCTCGCTCGTTCGCTTACAAAGGAAAACCAGGGGCAACAAAAACACCATCGTGACACTGGCGAGGCGCCTTCATATGCACTCAACTCCCTGGTGTGGCTCTGGGTTTCTGCCACAACCGCCGGCCTTTCAAAGAAGCTTCTTGCTCGGAATCATGTTCCATACCAAGTCCTTCAAAAAACATCTCCTGTCAACTACGTAGTTGAGCCCGTTACGCCCTCTGCGGACTTGCGTCGCCGTGGACGCGAAATAGTTCATGTGGACCGAATCATGCCCTACTACGATTCGTCTGTCCTTTCGGCTGCATGAGTCGCCAGGATGGCTCCTTCTCTGCCCGGGGGGAAACTGTAGTGTGGTAATCTTCATTGTTATAGCCACTGACATGCGTCGCGTGCTGCCGCTCTCAAGGACGAAGAAGTTGGTCGCTGCCTTGCTCATTCGCCACGCCTGGCGCTCCGTTGCGAGTTCCTCCTGAGCGGCTGGATCCATCTGCGTTTACCGAATAAACACACCCCTACAAAGTGATTGGTTTCCAAGTTATGATGCCAACCACCATTATTCTATTCCCCAAAAGAACGCACAGCCACTACTGTACGCAGATATATTTTAATTCTTTATATTTAAGGCAACACAGACTAGCCGAATTATCAAAGGTGAGATAAGTTGAAGTTAATACGCCACTGTTTAAAACGTTTAAATTGGTCAATTTTCATAGCGCGGTTATTAACTCTGGTAAACATGATTGATATTTAAACACACCAATTCTCCGTTTGCTATAAGCTCCAATATAGTATCCGAGTTCTGTGACATGAATATGTTAAAACAATCACTCTATTACTCGCTGTTCTATTCCAAACTTTTGTATGGTATTCTAGTCTGAAAAACGACGACAAATGGGAACTATGATAGGCTAGAAATGCTGCAAAAGCGTGCCCTCCGCATCTTTGTAAACCACACGGCTCCTATTAGATTGCTACCAACGCAACCATTTTTCTTACCTTTGATGTTTTACCAGTAAATAAAGTCTATTTATGGGTACTGGCACAGCAAATCTATAGAAACTCCACACTATTTACATGCCTGTCTTGGTGACATATGATATTCGTAACCCCAAACGGAGAACCAAAAAAGTTAGAACAAATTACGGAAAGCAAGGTTTTGAATATCAGGTAATAGACCTGCTAAATCACTATGATTTATATTTTGGATTTCTGTTTGCCGGAAAGGCGTTAAAACGGCAATTCTGGACAATTTGGTTTCTGTTGATAACGTAAAGTAACGTTGATAAATCTATGTTTTTATTTCATTATGCCAATATGAACGTTTTCTATGTTTGTGTGACAATGAAATCAATGTAAATCAATGTTCAATGTAAATAATGAAATCGAATTAAGCCGCCCCAGTCCTTAGTGGTCAAAGAATACAGTTTATGCAGTATGAATGTATGCGTGTATTTTTTTTTCGCGGCTTTTATGTTGATATTTATGTATTGTACCAGCTTTCTCATGTACTGCTGTAGATTACTTGGTTTGTTACGGGGGCAGAGACCTCGTCAGGAAATCATGCCTTTTGTCTCTGCCACATGCAGGAAGGAGCGTCTTCCTGCAAATAAAGACCGACCGACCGACCGACCGACCGACCGACCGACCGACCGACCGACTGACTGACTGAATTTCGTGAGAGAAAAAACGTTTTACTGGACGCAAAATTAAGTGGGACAAAGAAAATCCTCAGCATCTATTCTGCCGAAAAGGTTTGTTCGTTTCCTTTGCTCTTAAAGGGAAGATGAAACAGTTTTCAAATTGTCTAAATTCCAGTAGTTGAAAAAGAAAGGGACTTGTTATTCATGCCTATCAATTTTTCTTCGTTCTGTGGATAAGAAAACACGAAATCGCTTGTTAAAAACACATGCATGAGCACGCCCTCTTCGCTGCCAGGAGTGGCGGGGGTGTGGCGCTGAATGTTGGGAACGTGAGGATGTGACGTCTATCTAAGAATTCTGGCGGCCGGCTAGGCTGGCTGCCCGTTTTCCACGCTTACTTCGCTCGATCCCGCGCTTTAGTGATCGACGAATGAAAGCAACCTGCTGCTGGTGCCGTTTGTTTTCTTCGGTTCGGTCGTTCTACGCTGAATGTTCCTCGTGTTCACCGCTTCGCGGAGTGGCACAATGAACACTTCGACGCCCTCCTCAGGAGCTGGTCGGCCTCTTTTGCTCAGTTGTAAAACAAGCTTCGTTCGATGTTAGAAAAATATTTTCCTCGTGTCATTAGGAAACACATATTTTTTCGAGGTGACCAGTGGCTATCAGCACGGCTTTCCGTTGTGAAAAAACATTAGTGGTCTAGGCGACTTGGTGCTTTATAGTTTCTTCGAGGATAAGAAACTTTCAGCACAGTGGGTCTGTGTCATGAAAAAGAAAAATGTCTTGCCTTTGGAATCGGCTGTCCAGCACCCAATTAGGCTAATATATTTGGTGAACACGGCAGGCTTCACCGTCGTTACGTTCAACCGATGATACCGAACTTAAAACGCGATTCGCGACTCACTGTTACACAGCTATCCGGCATTCTCGGCTACGTCAGCAGCAAGCGAAATGAACGATCGGTAGAACGAAGCTGCATTTGAAATTGTCATTTATAACGCAGTGTCTGGAATGCCGTCCCGCTTGCGCTGCAACAGCGGGCTCAAGCATCGTCCGGAGGCATCACTGTTTATGCTGCGCAGGCCACGCTTCCCGCAAGCTGTTCGAGCACCCCTCGCGGTAGCTTCAAGAAACGTGCTCAAATTTATTGTTATCCTAAATAATAAGGTAAGGAATAACGGAAGGTGAAAAATTACCTTTATTGAGGACCGCTGACCAGTAGTGAGTTGCTGGTAGGAGTGGTAACTGCGATAAAGCTGTGAAGTGGTAGTCACTGGTTCTCCGCGACTCATACGAACTGTTTGTATAGATTAGGTTCTCAAATCGATGCCGTAATTAATGATATCTTCATTTCACTCTGAGACAAAGCGATAAACAGTAGGCAGTTCTATGAGTAGGTCGTTTACTACAGCGCTGCTCAATCCCCAAGCGTCGTCTGCTGCGGAGCCAATGGGAATAATACAGGCCTAGCGACGACCAGGGAGGGCGCGCGGACAGAGCGCCCGTGCTTGTGGCGGCACGGTTCCGGTAAGCTTTCTTCACCTGGCGCGGCAGGTCCTGTGTAATTGTCTGATTTCATGATGCAGCTGAAGTCGGAATATTTTCGGCGTTGCGTTGTACAGCGCACCCTGCAAGCTAAGCGGCAAAGACCTGACGGGCTGTAGCTGCAGTACGGGTGCTTTGGACATTGCGCCATTGCGCAATGTTTGACGGCTGTATTAAGGGCGAACCACACAGCAGCTTTTCTTCGGAGCTGCGTCAGCGTCTCGGCTATCGGAGCCACTGGAGGCGCAATTCCGCCCCTTGAAGCGAGTGCCAGATCTTAGCGTCGATGCCGGAAATTATTCGCAGGTGGGGACCAATGACAAGCCACGCATGGGCAGTTGCAGCACCTACCGCCAAAGACGCAATTCGTTTCCGCGGAATCAGGAGCTGCTTTTTTGCCCGCGAGCCATCCCTGCGCCATCGTTCCTCTTACCTCCTCCACCCTCCCCAGTAAGTTCCCGACATCGCTAAATAGGGTCATTTTAGCTAGATACGGGGAACAATTGTTCAAGCTTCCAGGATTCTCCCATGTCTTGACTTTTCGACGCCAGTTCGTAAGCCGTCATGTGTTTGGTCACCCTCTCTGGCGCCCGCCGAGCGACGATGCTCATAGACGAGACGCTGAAGAAACTCTGCCATGTGGTCGAGCCTTTAAGGCGCTGTGGACTAAGATTGCACCCTATCAATGCCTATTCCATTTGTTGCTACTGAAACGTGCTTTAGTGTGTAAATGGCAGTTGCTAAAGCGGGCCGGCACGTGCACTTTTCGCATTCGTGTGGAGATTTTTGAGTCACACAATTATCCTGACTTCGCTTCACTATCGACGTACTTGAAAGCGTCTTTTGTAGCGCCGTATCGTTTTTTGCCTTTGAACTGCTGGTTTGCTCGAACGCGTACGATAAGTGTCCAAGATGTTTTATATGTTTATCATAATCATTAACACTTTAAATCGACCTGTCAAGTCGCCTGAAACAACGCCCACGCAGCAACACAGGTGGCGCTGGCCTGGCACGTAGCGAGTCACGTCATGAGGAGCCCGGCCAATTATGGACACCAGCGGCGCGATCAGTAGCCTAGTTCGGAGGGCCTCGGTTGACTCTTTAGCTGGTCAGCAGTGGTTAATTAGTTGCCTATATTGTGTTTCTACCTAAATAAACTTACGCCGTAATCTGTTACTTCTTACACCGTCTCAAGAGCCGAGAAGAGAGGGGAAAGTTTGCTGAGCTCTTCATCTCAACGAGAATGCAAATTCTCGCATTGAGACTGTCTCAGAGGCTGACAAGGAAGGAGTCCTGTTCAAGTCGCTCGCTCGTGCTGTATGTATCCTTTTTCTACAGCGCAGCGCGTGTTTGCATCCGGGCGTCATCTCCTTCCGTAGGCAGTAGGTGACCCACGTTTTAAGAAACCCGACCATCTGTATGAAATGAGTGCTAGAAGTCTACATTCCAGTCACAGTTATAAACGAGATAGTAGCCTTCCCTCTTTAGGCTGACGAGCAGTAGGAGCAAGCTGTATGAAAACTGCTAGTGTAGGCAGTAGGTCGGCTACACAATTAAGGGCAAAAGCTGACTGGCTCAAGTGCTGGGGTTCCCTTGCTACGCTACGATGTCTTCGAAGAAAGCTGTTGTACCCTCTGGATAGTTTCGTACTAGTGATGCCCCCGAGACTATTTAAAAAGTTTGTTTCAAATGTGCCTTCACGAGAAACTGGCGTCTTGTACATAGAATAATAACGTACCCGCAAACCGATGCACCAGGTTCCCCACGACTCCTTCGAACATTTAGTGTTTTCCTTTGTTCTTTATGTAGTTTGGCCTCACCTAGGCTGCGCAGAAGCACGCTGCACTCCGCTCATAGAATAGTACCAAGCCTTGGGGAACCAGCATTTTATCATGCGAAAGTGTCTTTTTTACCAGCTGGAAATAGGTAGCAAAGGGCTTTTTTTGAGACGCCTGCAGACGAGCTTGTAATCAAAAACGGTTCAGCGTGCTATCGCTTGGATGTGCCTTGAGTCATCCCTAAGTCCTGTGGTCACATTGCACAGGAAAGCTTTCACGATCAGATCGCGAAGCTGAAACAGGCAGGCTTTCCCCAAATAATAGTGAGTTCAGTGGCTGAAGCTCTTCTCAAGAAGATTAAAAAAGAAAGGAATAAGAACCAGACAACGATTGCAGTTTCACAAAAGAAAGTTGCGCACCTGCCGGCGCACATTAGTGAGTGTGGAAAAGATAACGACCAAAAACAGAAAGCAAAAAAACTGTGATGCAACGCTAAAAGGCACCGGCATCTTGTGCAGGAGCACTGACACGCTTGCGCGAGAATTGGCTGAGGCCTACCATATTAGGCAAAGCGGAAGTTCATGTATTAGCGCACTATCTGTGACAATGTATGATAAAGAATTTGTCGTTTTAGATAAATTAGATAAGAGGTGAGTGACCTGTGCCCTTCCTTTATGCTTTTCCTGGGTATTTGGCTCGCACGTGGCACTGATGATTATGCACTGATGATTTTTTTGGTATAAATGTCGTGTATATTTCCGGAATAAAAGAGTTGAAAGTGCGCTCCGTCCTGTCTCCCTTATCTTTTTGTGTCGTCTTTATGTGCGCATAAAACCAATCTGAGTTCTATCGTGTATTTGGGGCATGCTCGAGAACCCAGATCTGCCTCAGTAGCCAGTTAAATTGTTTCCTTTCCTACCTGTTTAACGAAGTTGTCCAATAACGGTATGCATTTTAATATGGCAAGTGGCCGGGACAAAGAGTACGGGGCTCAAAGTAAGCGTGTTGTTATTTTATTGCAGCATGTGGAAGGTTCTTTCTTAGAAGGTGGGTTGTGTTTGTGTGAATTGTTATTCAAATTGTACAATATTTGCAATAAGTTGCACAAACTGGTCGTGCGAAATATATGCCGACAGAGGTATTTGTTCTTTAACATAGAAGGGAAGGTTGTAGCCAGACTGCGAAATTTACTGCACGCAATAAACGAGTTTTACTTTAAGACAATCCGATATATTATTTGAAAGAATACGTTAACATATTTAAAACGTGATAATAACAAGCAGTAGCTGCTGTTGAAATTCAAAAACAGAAATTCAGTTCATAACGCGCCTCGAATGCTCGTAACCTGATGCGTAATCGTCAAGTTAATTGAGAACTGAAATGATCACTTACCGTAATCATAATACTCAGTAGTAGTCGCATCTGTTAAAATAGGAAGCAGTCAAGCAACATGTTCATTGCAGTCTGTCAATGTTCACACGGCATTGGTCGAACCGCGCTCTTTAGAAACAAACAACAGGTTTTTTATCGCTGTCTCTAAGATTAATCGATGGATACGCAATCCTGTGTAAATCACGAAACTCCATAGTACCCTTGAACATTTACCTAAATGCGATGCAAGTAGGGATGTAGTCTCCCTGTGTAAGTTTAACCCTTCAGTAGTTATCATATGCACTGAATTATAGCTTGAGTCCTGCAAAAGTGTGTTGCATGTTTGTATTTTACGAACATTTCAATCTACATGTGTCTAACTAAGCGATATTTGCTGATAACGAGGCGCTTGAAGTTTTGTACGCTCAAATAAATCCCATTCTGCTCCTCTTAGTGCATACATATATGCGTCTCCTCGACCGCGTTGTGTGAGCAATGATTTATTGTAGGCGCTACCACTGGTACACGTCCCTTAGCTTTTTTAACCTAACGCTGCATGTAATCAGGACAGATTCATAAATATTTTACGCATTAGGCACTTGAAACTGTATGCCATACACAGATCAATCACGTAGCATAAGTTTAAATAATTTATAGAAATTTCGCCAATAAAGCCTCATGTCATACGTTTTGGTAATGATATAAAATAATATCGACGTAATAGGAAACAGAGTTGTTAAATACCAAAACAAGACAGGTCCAAAACGAAATTGCTAGAATTGTATGCTTGAAAACTGAAAGTCAACAAAATATTCATTCATTCACTCTGATTCTGGCTTTAACATTCGCTATATAAGGTGTCGTAAAAATAAGCACCTTTGCATCATACATATATTTCACGAGTGGGCGTCGTTTCTAAAATGCTGAGAACATGAGCAACTTGTCACGGAAATACGAGATATTCATCACTATGTCATCAATAAAGGACACAAAACAATCTACCAATGGCTTCCAGGACACAGCGGCATTGCGGGCAATCTCCGTGCGGACGAGGTCGCGCGAACCATCCACTAAGACGACCATTGTGTATTGATCCCCTTTTTTAGAGCAAACGCAGTGGGCAGGCTTCGCACAGTTGCGTGCCAGCTCACGCTCGCATTATGGAATTCTGGACAGTTTGCGAAATCACACTTAAAGTCACTCAATCGTGACCTGAAGCTCCGTCTTCCCTCCGGTCTAGCCAAAGAATATTTTGTTGGCGGCAAATTTTTGGGAAAATTCAGTGCAACGCCTACATTTATGAGGCTGCCATTTAATTGTCTATTGCGGCGCCTGCTGACTAATTTTGATTGAAAGAAAAGTATTATAACGTCGAACCGATTGTTAAGCGCTATTGCAATATTTAAAACGTGGTAATTACCAGCATTCTAATGATATGGCAAACTTAATGAGAACTCGCCACAGACTGAAGTTGAAAAGTCTCGATCGACTCGTGACCCATGCAGTAAAGGCTGGACTCGCGCTTCTATCCTATAACGCAAGTGATGAAACGCGGGCCAACAACTTTAAAGCCTGGCATGTTTCATCAGCGGGTGGTTCTGCACAAGCGGTATTTAAGAACCATTATCAACGTTACGCACGCAGGTATTTACCTATGCGGCGTGAAGACCGAAGACACAATCTTTCATGCTTGCTTACCTATACATCGGACAACACCAGATGCCAGAAAGAGCTGCAGGTTTTACGCGATACTTTGGCGTGAACCGAAGATATATGTTTAAACAACACCGCCTATGATTTGAGGCCATGGCCTGGAAATATTACGTCTTTTGACAACACTTCTCGCTGACCAATTTGCTAAGTAAAGCAGAAGCAAGCAGGCTAGAGTATCGACACGAGGGCGTCGAAATGGTTAGTTTTCAGGACACGGTGCCTGATCACAATTATCGGCGATGGCACGAAAAAACTGCACGACTCTCACAAGCATGCGTTTCTACAAATTGTGCGACGCACTGTATGATTAGAGCTGAGTGGAGTTTCATTTCGATTACCGAGCTTCATGTAGCTTCTTGAGGACCATACCAAACAACAAACAACCCCGTTGAATCTCGGAAGTTACTCGTTATTAAGTACAACACTATTTAAACATATCTCTAATGGCAACGACCGTAATAGTATATTATACACGTCAGTTATGCTCACTTGCCCAGTACACGTATTATAACAAATTATTATACTATACACTATAATAATATATTATAATAAACTCCAGTTTGTTACACTCAGCGACCATCGGTTATCCTCTCTTCGCACTACATGTCCTGCCCATGTCCATTTCTTCTTCTTAATTTCCACTAGAATGCCGGTAACTTGAGTTATTTCTCTGACCCACTCTGCACGCTTTCCATCTCTTAATGTTACCCCTACCATTTTTCGTTCCATAGTCCTCTGGGTTGTCCTCAACTTAAGTAGAACTCTCTTGGTTAGCCTCCACGCTTCAGCCCCATAGGTGAGTACAGGCAAGGTACAACTGTTGTATACTTTCCTCTTGGGCAATACCGGTAAGCTGCTAGTCATAATCGGCGAGTGCTTGCCAAATGCGCCCCATCCCAATCTTATTCTTCTTGTTATTTCCTTGTCATGGTATGGATCTGCGGTTACTACCTGTCCTACTGGTAGGTAGGACAGGTACTAACTGGATTCGAAGGGAAGGAAAGCGTAGCAGGGCGCGTCAGAAAGTTAGGTGGGCGGATGAGATTAAGAAGTTTGCAGGGTTCAAGTGGATGCAGCTTGCACAGAACCAGGTAAAGTGGAGAGATATCGGAGAGGCCTTCGCACTGCAGTGGGTATAATCAGGCTGATGATGATGATGATGATGATGATGATGATGATGATGATGATGATGATGATGATGGTGGTGGTGGTGGTGGTGGTGGTGGTGGTGGTGGTGGTGGTGGTGATGATGATGATAAACTCTGCTCGCTATTCACCATCCAGTATCTTCTTTTTGTTTTTAGGAAGGGCTGTTCTTCTATACATTATCGTTTTTGCCTCCCCTTCACAGATCGCACCTGTGCGCCAAAGGTTAAACAATCGAGCGTTATTGCCACAGGGGAAAATTTCTTTCGTTCCTATACTTTCCCTCCGCGCATTAATTTTTCATCTATTCTGCTTTGCTCATCCTTCGAAACCATCACATTTAGTACCAACAGTTTCTTTTCTTTCTTTATATTTTTGAACATTTTCTTGTAACGTTTTGCCCCTATTCTTTATTTTTATATTTTATGTCTACTTTGACCTTCTAGTACTCGAGGGGTCACTGCCACCTTTTCTTTCGGTGCTGTCTTCTGGCGAAGGTCTAGGAAAGAGAACGCATCCTTATCAACCCGCCTGCTAGGCAGACGCTCAACCTCTGATCATCACTGTAATAAACGTGTTTTAGCTTTCGGGCTTGTATTTGGACCTAAGTGAAGGTTTGGAATTTAGATTCTTATTTGCCTAGTTTAGGCCAGAATACGCACTGCGGTAAATTGGTTGATTATTAGCATTCAACGTAGGGCATTGGGTTCACATTACGGACTCACCTGTCGTAGTCTCTGTTGCCAAAGAAGCTGCAAAGATATTGAGAGAAAGCATTAGTATTTTAATTTAGCTCCTACGATGACCACCTCTGCTTGGTAGGGAGTTTGCAGTAATATTGGACTGCTTGATCTAAGCCAATTTAGCAATTGATCAGGATAATAAAATTTGGTCCTGTTAGTCAGTAGATTACCCACTCCTGCAAAAAAAATTAGAGAACTGTACGATTCGATGGTTCTCTTTCATTTAGGACGTATGTATAATATCAGAATATGAAGGTTTATATATGGCACAACATAAGCCGGAGGACGCAGATCAGCTAGTTTTATATTATGGGACGTCAGAAATGTGATGCCGTTTGTGTGGCCTCCCCGACTGTACCGTCTGTTGTTGCAATTGCCGATGCTATTAAGAGAAAGGAATATCTTTAACACTATTCTGGAAATATTAGAATTTCGCAAGAATATGGCACACACCAATTGCGACAAATGGATAGGAATGATACGCCTTCGAGAGGCTTTTTGGCATGTTCCTTTACTCTAGCAAATAAGTTTTAAACTTGCACATTAAACAATTACCCTAGCATTTACACGCATAGAGATTTTTTGAAAACCAATATTCTCATTTTGAAAATTTTGGCCACGAATCGACAGAACAGCTAGTACTTTATTTCGCATCACCCACATATTCATGGGCATTTGTTACCCTAAGAAATTATGGTAGACGTTGTTTTCATCAAGGTAATAAAAACAATTGAAAGTAATTTTTATGCATATCCTGGCAGGTTTTGCAAGTGGCCAGCAAGTATACAGCTAGTCGGAGTTACAGCCATACTTAAATATACGGCCGAATGCAATCAGTCAAAACATTTAGTATACTTCGCGTGCGTTCTAGTCTTCTGAGGTCTCATGATAATCGTAAATATTTAAGATAGTGTATACTGATTTATTTTCTACCTTATTTTAACGTCTTAATCTGGGACAATTATGGCCGGAACACACTCTGGAGGAAATATTTTTGTCTCCTAGATTCTCTAATTATGGGATGGCATTTCTCTCAGAAGTGCAAAAGTAATATTGGAATGTGATTCTCGCTTTATCAGTTATCTGGAAGAGCATTTAAACAGTCGGAATGCTAGAGCTATGTTTCATAGATGTATGGTTTACGTTTTATTAGGCAGGTTTATCGAGATGATACACGTTGTTTCCCAAATTTTCCTGTGTTCCGTAAGGCGCAGGGTGTACGATATATAGGTGGGGACACAGCGGGCCATGCGTCAGCGTCAGATAAACTCCATTAGTTCGTCAAAGCCCTACGAGATGGATATTCGCTCAGCGGCCCGTGATGTGGGGGGCGGCAATGCTTTTTTATGGAAATACGCGCTTTTTGTGGGCGATCTTCTCGTAAGCTGAGGTCGATATTAAGGGGAAATTGTTTTTCTGCGTTGTTTTTGTCTGGGTAAATTATTAAGCGCAGTTTTGTGAATCAATGGCGTCGTGCATGCTTTAAAAAAAAGCGTAGACGGCAAAGCGGGTTTTCCGCATACTTTGAACCTGCTCTACGAATAAGCGGTGGCGGATCGTTGACAACAAAGCATTAATCATCGCTCGTCTAACTTTTTCTCTAGTTCGCGCATCAATGTGCCCGCTCGTCTGTTCGTCTCACGCACACGCGTTTGATCCATAGTTCCCTCGTTACCTTATTCTTTCCTTAAACTAGACGTCCTCTAACTGAGTAACCTCCGGCTGAACTGCGGCCCTCTCCCTCTACCCTCTCACTTCCTCTACATATATTTCTATTTCATTGCTGCCTTTTTCTTCCCTTCCTGACTTTTTTGTCCTCTGACTACAGAGTACATTACAAAATGGGAGAAAACGTCACAGCAGTGCAAAAGAAAAAGCATAATTTATACAATACGAAACTAAATAGAGGTATAAATTACAGTTAATATTTTTAAAACTATATTAAAGATTTGATGAGCTATATTATTGTTACGGGGGTATATTTAATATTTACATTGTAAGAGGGCAATGTATGAATGTTAGGCACACGCAGAGTAAAGCCTGTTCTCTTTCCAATCCATGCACTTCCAATTCCTCCTCATGTACCGCATGCACAGCGCAGCGCGGCGCTGCGTTTGACGTAAAATATAACGTGGTACACCAAAGCAGTATAATATATGAATTATTGAACACAAACACATTATATAGCATTGTAATGATATTTTTAAATTTTGTGGTATCATTGTTGCTGCTTAAAAATGCGGGGAAAGAATTCCATTATTTACAGGTTCTTAGAAAATATGATTCCCACATGTCACTGTGTTTGCAATGGCGTACTGAAGACTTTTCTTTCGTGATTACGAGGCTAAAAAGTGAAGGGTGGTATTTGCGGCTCGTGCGAACCATGCCTAATGTCAAGTTCTTCGAAACCTGTGCTATAGCATTGATGTTTCTTTACCTAACTAGTCCTTCACTTTCGCTCCGTCGGTTTAGCGAGGGCTAGATGCTTTGAGTCGACAGCTTACGTTAACTGAAGCGCCGGTGGAGACAGCCGGCCCGGTGAACTTGGTAGCTTGGCAACTCTGCTTCGGCATTGCTTGCATGTCTACAACCCGGATAAGATTGTAAAGGGAGCGTTGCGGAAGTGATCGGTTACGCTTTTTGGGTATCGTGTAGTCAAGGTTCGTGCAAAGTTCGTGTGTTGATAGATGCTGTGCTTGCTTTAGGTGCAATGCCTTAAATAACGGCAGCATTTGTTGTGGTTTTTGTGCACGTAACTCATTCACTCTTTTTTCGGCTACGTATCTAATTAATTCATTCGTTCCTTTGCACATTAATGATATGTGTGATATATAAGCTGTAGAGTGGGGGGGGGGGGGG
>JAJIZL010050055.1:7355-21819 GCA_023969395.1 Amblyomma maculatum
CATACATACATACATACATACATACATACATACATACATACATACATGTGTGTAATTTATTTTTTCCCGCACAGGCAATGGTGGTAGCTGGCGAATATGATGGAATGGTGAGCTTCACGAAGCTCAAGGACACGCCTCGGAGTCAGTTCAATGCGCCAGCACCTGCCAACCCAGAGGACGTGTTGCTCGTGTTCCAGACGAGCGGGTCTACCGGTCTCCCGAAAGCAGGTCTCATCAGCCACCGCAACTTCATCTCTGAACTGGTCACCTTCAGGTATGGGCGCCAATCACAAGACTGGCACAGAGCTTCTAGGTAACACTGTAGAGTGGTGAAAAACAGGGTGAACTTGGTCCAGTTGGTTTACCAAGGATTCAAAGATGAAGATACGATTAGGAAGGGGTGACAGCTCAGTTATTGTACAATTACAATTTTTAGAAGTAAATAAATTAAACTGGGCTTATTGAACTTATTATTTACAAAATTAGTTTAGCATAGCTGCAGCGATCTTGTTTCGTTCGTATCCAACCTCTCCTCCCCCCCTCCGTCTGTTCTTCTTTGTCTGGAGCAGCGCGCGGGCGCACTTCCTCCTCACACGTCCTCTTCACACTCTTTCTCTCTATCGTTTTCCGCACCTGCAGCCTGGTCGGGTTGCAGATCGCTGCCTCGCTTGCAGCGTTCCCTTCGCCTGGCTGACAGACCGGCCATTTTGCAGTGCGTCGTCCTTTGTCAAGAGTTGGCGTTCCCACAATCAATGAATCTACGCATGACATGTCGTGGATGGACTGTGGCTTGGTTACGCAAGAGGGAAGAACAAGGGTGCGAGCATATTCGAGCATCGGTTACGCGAGTCGTATATGCAAATGAGTGGCAAAATTTATTTGTGCGTGCAGCATTCTGGATGACTATTTCGGTGTTGGGGCATTGTTTGTTTTATCGATGTGACAAGATAGACAAGTGTCCGTGTTGCCTTAGTTGTCACAGACCAGCAAACCTGGATTATCTGCAAGGTTACACCACCACGAAAACATGACCTTACGTGAGAATTTCAATCACTCCACAATGCTGTGCGACCGCTGAAGTCACTCCATATGGTATTTTGTTCGTGTCCTAGCTTTTTACATTAGTTTTTAAATCTGGCATGAATTCATCCTATGCTATGGTCTCATCTGGGGCATGGCGTCATTACTTTATGTCGGGGCTCTACGTCTTGGCAGTACTAAACATGCTGCCTTAAAGGATTGAGATGGGCGGCGGTCTAGTGCAGCGGATTGATAACGATTATTGATTGGTGCCTTGCATCAAGAAGCCGAGGCACGGGTCACTTGGTCATCACGTCAGTACTACGGTTAGTCTGGTACCCTTCGCGTACGAAGTCCGTGACAGACATTAGGGCTGTGGAGAAGAGGGCAGTAGTTCGGGGCTACTTCCAGCATAACTTTCGCCAAACGGTGATGATGACCGCCATGGCATCATCACCGGTGGTTTTACTGCCGAGCCCGGGCTTCGAGGGCGTTTCTGCGTTGGATTTCTAAATTTGGCCAAAGATTTTGACCAATGTCTCTCGAGAAGGGTAAAACGTGTTTTTATGAAACCTGGTATTAAAAATTCGCTTTCAGCACCTCGGTCATGTCATCGCTAGTGCAGCAAAAAAGGCCATTCTAATCTTCAAAGTACCTGAGGACCGACTGATTGGAAAGTTAGATCTTATATTTAGGGGGGGGGGGGGGTGCACTTCGGCTCCTTTCCCTATTACGCTCGCGAACACCTTAACAGAGCTTGAATAAATTCCATGTGATTAGAGCAGGCGTGTGGTTCTTATACCGCGTTAGAGCAACCCCATCACATGCAAAGAAAACCTTCTGAACCTTCAATTGTTAGAGGCTGCATCACATTTGTACCGGTCCAACCGGTTCTCTGCATTAGCGCTCGGGAAGGCGCTGAAAATGGGTGGTATCCGGTGCTGGATGCAAAACCGGAACCGACGCTACAGCCTGAGCCATCTTCAGCCGTCTTCATTTCCTAGGTTGAGTAGGAGGAGGACCTGGGCTAGACAAAGTTCAAGTTGCAGCCTTAAAAGACAGCGGATTGATCAGCGCACTGCGGACATTTCGGGAACAAATGAAGAGGGCTGGTATAATAGCTTTATGTCCAGAACTTGAAAAAACCCAGCACCTCGATCAGTTGCCCAGTAATGATGACAGGAGTCGGGTGTTCAGGAAGGTCCTGAAAGGCCTTTCAAATAAATTTTGTATTTGGCGAACGTGAGTTCACAAAGAATTATGCGCATCAGCGGCAACGAGCATGTTCGGCGGTCAAACGACTACTGACTGCCGGCTGCACACGATTTAAAGATGCCGAAGAAACATGTGATAAAGAGAGAAAATAGCTTTTATTATTTCATAATGCCATCAGGGCATGCAGGAAGCATTATAGATGGGAGGAGTCTTAGTAAATAGCTGCATGAAAATAATACAAAGAAAGTTTGATTGGATAAGTCGTAGGATTTAACGTCCCAACGTCACTGAGGTTATATTGAACGCCGCAGTGAAGGGCTCCCAAAATTTCGGCTACTAAGGTTCCTTAACCTGCACTGACATCGCACATTACAGGGGGGCTTGCATGCTAAGAGGAGAGGCAGGGGAGGCTTCATTGAAAACCTGCCGCCACCGCCGTGGTCGATTCCGGATCCTTAGGTTCAGCAGTCGAGTACCTAGCCACTTAACCACAGGGGCGGGAGTACAAATGAAGATAAACAACACAATTATATAGAGGAAAATGCAATAGAACAGAATGTAATCACTCGTAAATGAGTCCATTGGGAACGAAATAAAATCGACTACAATCAGGAGCTCGGGAGTGAAAAACATAAGAATAAAAAACAGCACATATAAATGACGACGCTGTAATGACGTAGTTCTATGCCGCTATTAAGTCGGTGTGTGATCTGTTCGCTAGTTATTTGCAAAAAAATATCGGTATCTGTGACAGCGCTAACGTCGTAAGCATATTGTTCCCCTTGTTACATGGTCACATTAAGAATGAACATGAGTGCGTTTCTGCGTTCATCATCATCATCATCATCATCTGCGTTACTGCGATAAAACTTTAGAACAATAACTGAGCCGCTGCGCGTGGCTGCGATCATGCGGCACTGCAATAGCTCGCGAAGCTTTATTCTGCTTATGTGTTCGCTGTCTAAGCCGCCGTGACGCGGATTAACACTTCGCTTATAACAGGATATGCGCTCAGACTTCAATGTTGCGAGGAAGAGTTATTGCTCTGTTTACAAACCTTGAGAATATATATATATATATATATATATATATATAAAGGACACTTGAGCTCAGCTTTTAACGATATGAATCCATAGCGTGAGCTACCACCAGCCATATACTGTCCTAGTTTAACCAAGCTTTGTGAACCTATCTGCGTTGCAAATAAGTAAGGTGAAGTCAAATGTCCTGGGAGCCTGATTCTGATATCCCCCTCTCATCTGAAAGGAGAGGCTCGAGTTGACAGCTCGTTCCAAACACAATGTAACGCAGCCGTTTGTCGACTCAATGCTCGGTCATGTCGCTATCCTGCTGACCGCTTCTAGTGCCATGCTCGTGATGTTTCACTCACTACACCAACCCTTGCGCCGACGTTTTATTTTTCGGTCAAAGCTTCCTTTATTGCTACCGCGCTAATTATTGTGGTACCCTGTCACTCAGTCCCTTTCTTCGAGGCATTTTTATATTGCGATGCGAAAGCGTTAAAGGCCATTTTCTGAAAAATTTCCGGCATCGGCGTTACGATGCTTTATGTAAGCACCACCAACGGAAGAAAGTAATCAGGAAAAGGGAAGCAAGGGAAAAGTGAACAGAGAACGAGAGAAAAAGAAAGAAAGAGCACCTCTGCGATAAGACACAATGATTCACTTCAGGAACTGAGCCCAAGAATATTGAGTAATTAGTAAGGCTTCGGATGCACCGAGATGCGGTAATATCACAGCGGCGTGAATTAAGAGCTCCGTTCTTCTGAAAAAGGCGCTGTCGACGTGGTAGTTCCGGGTACTGAAAATGATAAATCACAGCATGCCTCTGACAGATAACATAGCGAGTTATTTGACGTCACGAGATTGCTTGCCATGGCCGAAGCAAACGCTACAAGTTCAGGTT
This sequence comes from Amblyomma maculatum, assembly GCA_023969395.1. NCBI lineage: Eukaryota > Metazoa > Arthropoda > Arachnida > Ixodida > Ixodidae > Amblyomma > Amblyomma maculatum. Next base: position 11,517 of record JAJIZL010050055.1, read on the forward strand.
GCTCCATTGTAATTAGAGCGTCAGATGGAAATCTAACCCTCCGAGTCACTTGGCTCCCGAGTCAGACACGCTGTTACTAGTCCATGCAAGCATGTCCGTAGGACTTGGTTAAATCTGTCTTTTTGGATCAAGCGATGTGGTTTTGAACCTAATGTGGTAGCTTAAGACTGTATGCAAAACATTGTGTGAGAGGCCAGTGCCTCCTGTGCATCCTTTGTATTGTGGAGTAACAGCCATGACCAGTTCCGAACAAAGACGTGCCAGCATATATTAACGCTCGTTTTAAACCTGTTGCTCGGAAAGGCACACAGTGGAGCGCATGCGCCGAAGATGCTGCACGTAGGCACGCATCGCATTCAGCTTATTTTCAATACCAGCGACATCGCTCGTTTCGTAAAGGGAGCGCCTTGCACACTTTAGTTAACTGGCGGTATGAGACGCTTATCATGGAGACACTTCAATTACTCAACTCTAAAGCTGCTTGCGACGAAGTTTAAACTTCTGTCCCTTCGTTGAGTTTATCCGCTCTCCGTCACTTGAGCACTACTCAAGTGGCACTTTCCCCACAGAAGTGGAGGAGGTGCGGAATAAAGGATGATAAGACAGGGTTTTGAATAGTCAGACTTTCCGTATGCCTCTGGCATCGACAAATAGAGGAGGCAGTGCTAATATAATATTCCCAAAAATAATGGATAAGTGGCTAGATGGGTAGCAAATTGCATGTACCGGCTCTTTCGCACTTTGAAGAAAACCATCGCGCACGTGACCACAGAAGTGCTGGAGTGTAAAGGGTGTGAAAATTGGCGGCAGAAGCGCATGCTTAAAAACAATTGTTGGCGGCTCTTTCTGAGCGAGGGTGCGACGCCACAAATATTCGCCGGCTTACGAAGGCAGAGATTCTGACAGCACACTGCTAATGTGCTCCGGGTTTCGGTCTAACTGTAACAATCTATACGCATATGACGATCTTCGAGGGAAGCCGCAGGTGGACGCCACTGAAGTCTAAGTGCCCCCAAATTTTCCCTTTTTAACCTTCGTCCGATGACGGCGCGTGCAGCTACAAGAACGAGGGATTCAGCAAAGGGGTCGTTGCCCTCGCCTACTTGCCACTGATGCACGCCTCGCCCGTCTGGCTGATATTCACCATGCTGACCCACCATGTCCAGGCAGTGTTGGCGGCGCCCACCGACCTCAGTTCAGTGCTTGCGCCTATCGTCAGGTACAAGGTGAGTGAGCCACAAAAGCCAACATTAGCAGTCAAAAAGTGTATCCCAATTTCTAGAGCCTCCGGCTCCTCAATCTCGGTTCTTTGAATTTATCTTCAGCCGTAGTGTCAAGGAATATTTACTAAATGTCGAACAATGAGTGTAGCTACCGACGAAGTAACAAATAAAACTGACAAATTAAGCCTTCTGAACAGCGCTCTTGTCTGTGCATTGTTTACAAAAATGGGTAAAGCTAAGCTTAGTGGCCTAACTCGTGAATCAGCGTGAGCTGATGTTGAGCTTCACGCGTTGCTCTGCTGCCTTGCCGGCTGTTGACCCTACCCAAATCCGGTCTGTGTTCTTCCTGTTTGAAGCGTTGGGAAAGGGCACACACATCCTCATGCCTGGTTGTGGCACCCAATCTTCCTCACGCGCTGGCGCTCTCTTTTCATTGTTCCCACTTAGCTGGTGTCTTCTCTTTCTCTGTGGACTGCGGAATGGTAAACGCCCGCAACGCACCTGGACTCAACAAGGGCCTGGCGCTACGGGCTGGCCGATGTACGTTTCTAAAACCTCCAAAGTGACTAACTGCGGCAGCTTTCCGACACGCAACGCAGGGTGGCCCACTCAGCTTCTTGAACGGGTTCATCAGGAGCAGGAAGGAAGGGCGCGGAGGGATGATGTTGCATGAAAACTTTGTGGGTGTATATCCTTTGCGGAGTGGAAACAATAAATATGCACCGCAGGCCCGCGGTCCTTAAGCGCTTCAAAAGTTTGGTCTGTGATGGTTTGTTTTAAACTGTTACCCTGCATCAGGCATTAAATGGAAATGCATCTGCAAGTGCCTTGGCTACTTAGCTTGGTACACTACCCTAGGTTCAATTACCTAGGGTACTGCAGCACTCCCAATATTCCTCTGAAGAGGATTCAGGGTCGTGCGGGTTGAGGCATCAACTTCTTATGTCGAATTGTCTTACAACGTTTGAGCAAAGGGTTTACTGCATCCTACCGTAGCATTGTCTGTCTGTGATTCATAGGACCTTGAACGTGATTAGCGGCTCGCGGCCTCCGCGCCAGCCGCTTCTCCTTCGTATGCACGTAGCAGTCAGCGCTCGCTTCTTCTCCTGCTGCTGCTTCGCTGCTGCTATTTGGCAAACTTGCTTCGTCTTCTTCTTCACACACCTAGAAAACTTTATTCCTATTGGTACATATCTCCCCAAACAAGCAATACTTCCTGACACAATGCCGAATAGCCTCCCAGTCTCGCATACCCTTTACTCCACCGCCCCTACGCCCATCTCGCTCGCCTCCTGGGACCTCCCACGCCAAAATCATCTCGACATCTCTCTGCCGTCTATACCCGGCAGTGACTTTTCTGAGTTTAGCAGACAGCCATAGAGAAGTCGCGCTTTTGCTTTGTCTGCTTAGCTTTAGCCGTGTTAACCCTTTCCTTAATGTTTTGGTTTTTCAGAAGACCCGGTCAACCTAAAGAAATGCAGCTCACGCTGCAAACTTGTAAAGCTAAGATGGCCGGCTTAGCTCTCCAATAACTTCTTATACAAAGGGTTCGCACACTCAGCAGTCCACATTTTTACGAATAGCCAATACATCTCAAAAACCAGACAAGAGTTCTGTGAGCTCTATAGTCAATCAAAATCGCATTTTCCGATACAAATCACTCTGGTCTTTAATACAGATATAATGTAAGGAGAATGCCTCTATGCTACCCTTGGAATATTTAGGCTGCGTCTGTGCAAAATCTCACTTTGTGCTTGTACACTAACTGAACATTTTCTTTCTGGCTCAGGTGACCACGGTGATCCTGTACCCTACGCACGGGCAGGTGATCGCCCACCGCGGTGTGCCACCCTCTCTGGACGTGAGCAGTGTGAAGGCGGTGTATATCGGCGGCAGTTCTGTGACCCCCAAGGTGCTTAGGGGACTAAGCCAGGTCTTCCCTGGATGCATTGTCGCCTACGGTACACTGACATGTGTTCTTGTCGCTCTGTTTCAGTGCGCCATTTTGTTCTATGTTCATCGGAAATGAGCAGCTAGGCGTCACGTCAAGCCATATCCGTTGAACGTGTCACCACCTTTTCTCTGTAGCTTATGTAGTCAAGCTGGGAGTGAGCTGTAGTCGCCCCAAACATTAGACCGTTCCATAAATGAGAGGTAGCCGCAGCTCCCTCCTCATACATTGCCAGAACTCCTTTCGTCACACTACTCATGCGCTTCGATGGGGGCGCACCTTAAATCGACCTAACAAGCAGGTGCCCCGCGCTTTTGCTGCATTAAATAATTCTAACGAATTATAAATAAACAATAAATACCTCTTGTTTTAAATAAATTCAATAAACGATTTATGTATACAAAATGCAAATGTATATAAAATCCTAGCTCCGTAACTGCTCTAAGCCATGTTGTATTTCTCATAGCTTTTTGAACTGTGAATTCTGTTTCAAGGATTATATGTACACAGCACTCAAGGCGAGCGCGGGTTCTCGCTTTTACAGTGATTACATATTGAGGGTCGAAATTAAAGAGTATCTCTTCTGTAATGCCATACAAAATACAAAGCTTTTGCGGCTGAATTAAGAAAATCTGAACAGAAAAGTATCAAGCTCTAGCAGCCTGAAATATATCTTGGGTAAGAGATCCTAAACAGAAAACAATTAATTGTTGGTAGGCGGAACCCCGAAAATAAAACAGGCGTTTGAATAAAAACTTCGTAAAAAGCAGAGGACTCCTTAAGGGGTTCATGAAACGCTATTACTAAAACTAGAAAATGTGCATGAGCATTCAGTATACCACCAGTATTCTCGGCAACACAGAACTTCTCAAGCCAGCCTCATTAGCCCCAAACACATCAGTGATTCCAAGCGTTCTTCCTCTCCCCGTCAATTCAGCCCACGCCGGCGCAGAAGCAAAAGACGAAGAAAGAAGTCGTCTCGCCCCCGTCTCTTGAGAGCGTATAATGATTGCGGTGCACCCAGAAATCTCCCATGACACCATAGAGAAGGAAGAGCGCTGAGAGGGTCGCCCTAATCGTTGGAGTGGTTTCCAGTGACCTTCTTAAAAATTATTTCGAACTATTGGTTGTACGTACAGCTTTTATTTGTGGCTCGGACACTTACAAATACCTCGTCTGTAGATTTTTTGCATCAGAATAATGTCGACAGAAAATTTTCCGGAGCCCTTTAAACAATCGACGGAAGCCTGTGGTGGGTAATTACCCTGTCGCAATCCCTCGTCCGGAAACAAACAAGTATTAGAATAAAAACTGCCTAAAAAGCAGAGGACTCATTAGAGGGTTCATAAAAACTTTCACTAAAACTATATAATGTGCACGAGCAGTAGAAATTCCATCATTTCACTCCGCAACACAGACATTTTCAAGGCAGCCTCATTAGCACCTAACATATCGGCAATTTCAAACGTTCTTCCTCTCCCCGTCAACTCAGCTCACGCCAGGGCGGAAGCTAAAGGGGAAGAAAGGAAGTCGTGACAATGTCCCATGCCGCCCCTTCCCGCCACCGTCTTTTGGGAGCGTATAATGATTGCGTTGCACCCAGCAATCTCCAATGATGCCATAGAGAAGGGGGCGCGCTGAGAGGGGTCGCCCTAACAGGTTGGGGTGATTTCCAGGGGCATTTTTATAATAATAGTTAGAAATATCGGTAGCACGTACAGCTTTTATTTTGGCTCGGCTGCATACAAACACCAGCTCTGTGGATTCTTTGCATTAGAATAATATCGAATAAAACGTTTCAGGAGCCTTTTAACAATCGATGTGAGCCTGCAGTGGCTGCTTGCGCCTGACGCAATCCCCACCCCATCTCTCTAGTGCGAGCCGCATTGCAGGAACGACGTCCGAGTGAGAAGTTCTGGAAGTTCAAAGTACGTCCTCTAAATAAGCATTGTCAACGGTGCCCCTCTGAATGCTGCGCAGCGTTTATCGTACACTCCACCTCTCTCTTGCTACACCGCCGATTGGTGTCTTGCCTTGAGAAGAACTCATATTCAAGTTATTTACGTTGACGTCGACAAAAAGGGACTACCGTGCTCCGGATCTCCCGTCGTTCTGCATTACGCCACCTACTGCGCTATCCACAGGCTTTGGTTTTTCGGCTTGTTTGTTTTATTTTACACCACCCACAATGTAAACAATTGCCAATGTTTCACATGGTTCGAAGGTTTATCTTTGGGAAATTACTGTTGGCAGCACAATTCGATATCCCGAGATACTTGGCACGGACTTCATCCAGGCTGCAGTTGAGGGGAAGCGCGGCGTGGCCGCCGATAATCTCCCTACCAGATTACGCCACAGCATTGTCATGGTAGCCACTAACTCGCGAACACAAAGTTGAAGCTCAAACATCGAACTGCTGCGAATTTGCAGAGGTCTGTCATGACGTCATACGGAGGTAGGCTTGGTCTAAGCATAAGCGTCACTGTTGTTTCGACAACTTTCCTTAGCGACAACATCACTGACAACAATTACTCAGCTCTGAGAAAAATGAATGCTTTATCACTTATGTTGTCTGCGCTCTTTCGAACGGGAGTGAAGGTGAATGGTTGTGAGGTCACTCCGGCGTTGTCTTCCGCTTCCGACTTACAAATGGTCGCAAAGGAAATTAAGTGATTAATCAAATCTAGGAGTGCAAATGCTCCGTAGATGGTGGGGGCAGGAATAATGCCGTATCCTTAAGTCCCATTCCAAAGGTGTCAAGCAGACGCCTCCTGCACCCATTTAGCAAATCCTCGTTTTGCGTAACTCGCTAAGTCACTACTTACTTATATTGTGCCTATATCACCCTACACATATCCATTATTATACATTCGCAAGCTACCGCATTATGCGGAAGCCGATCCGGCATAAATCTAGTCCTTAACCAAGCTATACAACTGGTCCGGTGTGGCCTAGTAGTAGCGTGCTAGTCTTGGAGTCGAACGGGGCCAGTGGGTCGCGCATTGATTGGTTAGCTGGTTGAGCGATATTGCGGGACTAAATAGTTTGGTGATTCGGCAGGAGCTATAGCTCGGATAGCTCATTTTATGGGAAAATACGACTTGGTTAAACTGGGGCTTCATATCGAGTGGACTCTCACATAATGTGGTAGATTGCGACTTTGTGCTGCTGAGTGTAGGTGACCCGAAACCAAAATGAAGACTGGAATGCAAGCGCACCCAGTTAGCATTTTACCTAAGCACCCTAAAGAAGTCGCCATTTGTATTCTTTTTATGTAGCTTCTCTCTCTGTGTTCATGACAGCATCCCACAATCTCATCTTCTGACCTCATTCTATTTCTTATCGCTGTACTCTCAGTTCTCGCAAGTTTCTTTCTGGCCAATTTGGTATGCGAAGTTGGACGGACTTCATACACGCCATGGCTCAGAGTTGGTTCTGTAAAACGGCTCAGGCTTAAATCAAACCTTAAAAACTGTGATGTAGATTGGTATTTCGGATTAAACATAAGCTGCCTTATAATCTGCAAATTTTGAAAAGTGATGCAATGCATCACTGAATGCAGAAAGTATGAATTGCAGCAATGTATCTGAGCAGTGCAACTCAACCAATCCCACAGTTACACATTTTTTTTTGTTTGCATACAAATGCTCAGTTCATGTACAGTACATGCCAGACGGCCATGACGTCTACTACCGTTATGCGGATCAACCGAGTAATCTGAATTAGAGTCTGATAATGAGTGCATGTCGCTGCCCATGTCCAAAAGTGCATCACTCTCTGTTTCGCCCAGCGCGTTGTTGTGGCTGGATCTGAACTACAAAAGTGTCAGCGGCGGCGTACTCCCCAGGCGCCCGGCAGGGGTTCTCAGCAAACAGCCATTCATTATAAACTTCGAGCAATCGATGCTTTATTGGTTGGACTGGCAATCTATCTCGGTCACCTCAACGGGACCACAATGCGTTTCTGATGATGGAGATAGTGATGGAGACTCCCGTAGTTTTTCCTGCAGTGACTGTTGTATAGAATGCGTATCAACTTTTTGTGTGTGTACCGCTCTTTTGTGGTATAAGTAGTTAGCTCTGCACTGTGCGTTCTTTCTTGCATCGTTCTTTCTAACTTATTTCTTTAAATAGTGATGAATCAACGAGCATGGTCCAAAGTTTCAATACAGAGGAAAGCAAATATGATAAAATATGTCACATAAATGAACACAAAATTTAGGAATGCACATATACATAGTTCGGACATCAATCGCGTACGTAACAAAAATTCTTATATCTTTATAACTTCGTTGAAAACATACAAAACGATAATACAGCAGTAAACAAAGCAAAGAACGATAATAATAAAGTAGGAAATATTATTGCGCAAAAAAATAAAACCGCCTGCATGTCTACGCTCTGTGGAGACATATAGACGTGCATCTTGTTGTCCCAAATGCTGAACGTCCTTTGAAGCTCAATAGCACAGCCAGTCCTGTTTATTGTACCGTCGTGTTCATTAAGGTATCATGGTAGCTTTATACTACTGTGGCTGCATGCTATAATTGGTTCTAGTCATCATAAACCTGCTATTTCGATGGCTAAAACCCCATCTTCCCCATCTCTTATGCCGAAATCTCGTCTCATCATTAGGGCGTGCATTCATAAGTAAAAATAAATTTGATTCGTAATATGCATGACCTGTTTCAGAAAAAGGTTCTTTGTTCACAAATTCCAGTTTTCTTGTTCAATATTTTCAAAAATACGGTGTGGGAATTCAACATTCCCCTCACCCGTAAAACGCGGCGAACACCCTCTCTCTCGTTTTCAAGGGGAGCTCTCATCTTCCTCTCCTGTCCTCTTTACCGCGGAGCTGTTATCGAGATGGCGGGAGTGAATTATCTGCTTGACCCTGAGAATCACACAACACAAATTACGTCCTACTGAACATTTCGAGTGTGCACCCTTCAGCCGCTCCCGAGATGGGTATTAAATGGAAACATTCTTCTAATACTTTCGCATTCATACCATGTAACCAGCATTAATTGTCATCCATAACATTTTAGCTAAGAAAGTGTTTATGTAAATTTTTTTCTGAAGCACCCAATTGATCTGGCTATATCTATGGCCGAATGTGCAGCGTCACTTTTAAATGCTAGATGATTTTGGAACTGTACTCCTAAATTAATTTAGAGAAGCCTAATCTTCGTTGTTTGATACACAAAGCGTACCGCGTGCTTGCAGGATTTATTCAGAGAACAAAAATGCCATGTACTTAGATTTAAGCACATTTATTTGAAGACAGCCATTATTTACAATTGAGAAAGGATGAGAAAATTCTGAATAGCTGTTTCCTCGGGCCCCTTTATCATCAAAACACTTTAAAATCGTTCGCAAACTATACCTCAGCAATGCTCACAATTTTAGCGCTATCATTGACATGCAATAAGAAAAAAGATGAGCACTATTACTCATTGTGAGAGTACTCGGTTGGTTACGTTTAGCCAATGCTTGGTTTGGCTTTATGGTGCTTAACGTCCTAAAGCGAACTACGCTATTCGACAGGTGCCAGGTTCGATCCATTATGCCACCTGCTAGCCGCCGGTTTCCAATGTGTACAAGCTTTCCCCCAGCCTGGTGCGCAGATCTTCTGGGGTGAAATGCCTGGGAAAGGCGTCGTGGACCACAAAAAGGAAGTAAAGGGCTACATGTGGTCTTCTGCAGCACAAGGCGTACTAATAGTTGCCCGATGGAGGAAGGAACCGGCGACCTATTAGCGCAACGTTTCAAGCCCAAGGCATGAGGAGGGCTGCAGACATATTGACCATCTTATGCTCTTTAAGTACAATGATATCTCCCAGCTCCCGAGCACCTTGCTTTCCCCCTCCCCAGTCGAAAAGCGGCTGCCGCAGCCCTGGATTCGATCCTGCTCTATTACGCACAGTATTCGCGCTCTCAAATCACTGCACCACCGTAGTGGGGTACATTTAACGAAAAGGACTAGCCCCTAATTCTGGCAAATTGAAACGTGTCTCAAGATAATATTTTTCTACCCAGGTAGCACAGAATGTGGGACCCCAGTAGTTCCGATGTAGGCAAGCGGAGCTGGGGCAACCATCATAAAACCTCTGTCGGTCCCCGATGGGGCAAAAGTGGCCAAGCCCCATTTGGGCTTGCCCCTATTCCTGCTGCATGGGTCCCATAGCGGCGTTGCTATAGGACCACAAGGGTTCCTTGTCGGATATATGAGGGCAATCCAACCTAAATGTGGGGTCTTTATGGGAAAGCGCTCATAGACCTGAAATGAAGCCGCCCCCATTAAATCTCTGTGCGTCATACGTCGGCCGTAGCGGGGCAAGAAAATGGGCATGCCCACAGGATGCCCTATTGGCCCCTTGTAGGTTACTCGAGGGCAGGTGGAATATGAATAAGAGCTCAATTTGGGCAAGCCCTCGTGAAGCCCAAATGAGGCAGCCCTAGCTCAGCAACATCCAGCCCAATTAGGCCTACCAACACAAACCCGCCATAGGTCCCACATCGGCTGTATTGGGTCTAGAATCCGTGCGGGCAATTGTTCAATTATTATTTCCATTCTTGTATTAGACGTTGCCCTAAATTACTGTTATAGATGATTTGTACAACAGTTGTTGTCATTTAAGTAGGTTAGAAATATTACAAGGCATTAGTTCTCGCGCCACATGCAAATTGATCTAAAGGTACTAAAGCATACTGATTTCTAATTGTTGCTCCTTATGTGGTTGCCGTAGGCAGCCTGCAACTGTCAGCATAATATTACTGTTGAGAACACACATCTCCATTACCTCAACAAGACATAGATGAAGTCATTTAGGCTAGATTAATGTTATTAATTATTGTAAAATTTAATATTGTGGCTGTACGGAAAGTGCAGACATGCATAAAATAATTAATTGTGCGCGTAAATATTGATTGGGAGAACTTGGACTAGGACTTCCCATCAATTATCTGCGTCGGACCCCTATAAGAATAATGTGGGCAAGCCAAAGTGCGGCTTGCGCTATACAACCCAAATCGGTCCTATGTAATTATCTGAGGGGCTAACCAAAATAAAAAATAAACGTCCATCCAGAGCGGCTGTCCGAATCTGTCCAAAATAGGACTATCAGAGG
>JAJIZL010050067.1:5943-18905 GCA_023969395.1 Amblyomma maculatum
GGGGCGGTAGACGCTAGTCGGAACAGCCCGCTTTCTTCGCCTCTTCTGTCGTTTTGTCCCTTGCGGAGCCACCGTACCGAGCAAACCCAAATACGCGGCAGGTGCATCATAGCCAAATTGAAGAGCAGCGGGGAAAGTACCGCGCCTTGGGAGGTTCCCCGCGTGCCGAGTAGGTAAGGACCATGCTCATTATCTTGGATGCGAATGTAGGATTGACGATCCGTGAGAAATTGCTTTATATATTAGAATGTGTTGAGGCCACAGTCGGTCTGGCTTAGGTTATTGAGTATGATCTCGTGTGTTACGTTATTAAATGCCCCTCTGAGATCTAAGGCGAGTACTACCCGTTCATTATGGGAGCATTCGAGTGGGTCAAGGACTTCCCGATTGAGTTACAGGAGGACATCTTGAGCGGATCTGTGTGGGCGGAATCTGAACATGGTGTCCGCGAATACATGTTTTTCTTCAAGGTATTCAGATAGCCGGTCCCGCACCATCGTCTCCATTAGTTTGCCCACACAGGAGATGAGAGAGATGGGGCGGAGGTTATCTGTGTCAATTGGTTTCCCTGATTTAGAAATAAAGGTTACCAGAGCCGTTTTCCAGTTGCTTGGTAGGGGGGTGTCCCCGCGCCAAATTGCATTGATGTAGTCGAGGAGGGACTGGTATGCCGAGTCGGGCAGGTTCGCCAGTAGCTTGACGGTAACCTTATCCCTTCCCGCGGCAGTGCCTCGTTTCATTTTGGCAAGAGCCGCCCGCTGATCATGGAGCTGGAAAATTTGATCCAGCTCTGTGTTCTCTCTGCCTGCATAAGAGTATGCTGATCAACGGGGGTCTTGGGCTGTACACAGATAGTGGTCCCTGAGTTTCAGTGCCAGCTGAGTCGTGTTGCCAGAGAAAGCATGCATGGCTCTCTGCAAATGTTTCTGTGTTTCGATTCGTGTTTGGGTTGGGTCGATGAGGGCTCGAAAGAGGCGCCATGTGTTGCGGCTGGACATTTCTCGCGCGGCCGCGTTACATCTATCCACCCAGTTGGAGTCGGCGAGTTGGGCCGCATACTCAGCCGCTTTCTGGGTGAACTCGGCAATTCGAGCTTTAAGCTTGCGGTTGTGTTTCTGGCGTCGCCAACGGCGGACGAGGCTGCGACGGGCTTCCCAGAGGTGTAGAAGGTAGTTATCCACGTCCGTGACCGCCTCTGAAAGCTGGATCTGTGTTTCATGCGAGCTAAGATGTGTCAGCAGCTGTTAAGACCATGCTTAGTAGCCCTTCTCGGAAATGGGTGTGTTATCAAAGGAGTCAAAATTTTGCCTAAATTTTGTCCAATCTGGGATACGTGCTTGTGTTCAGGGACGTTTCAGCGGGCGTGTGTATATTGTAATGTTAAGGATGCAGTGGTCACTACCGAGGGTTTCCTCGGTGTTGAGCCAGTCTGCGTGTTTTATGTTGCGAGTGAAGGTTAAGTCCGGACACGTATCCCGTGTCACGGAGTTTCCTAACAGTGTTGTGGGGACGGGGTCAGTCTGGAGGGGGAGGCCCAACGTGGATGCAAGTTCCGCCAGCTTACGTCCGCGCGACTCCTCCTTGCGATACCCCCACCGCTGACTGGGAGAATTAAAGTGCCCCACGATTAGGAGAAGATCGCGACCCGCTACTCTTAGCGCGCGGCTTATAGAGGTCCGCGAATGTCACTCGCTTGAGTTTGGGAGAGCAGTACACGTTGAGTACATGCAATGGCGGGTCCTGCGGCGGAGTGGTAGGATGGTCACCATTACATAGCGGATGCAATGACGGCCTACAACACAAACATTCTGTGGCAGGCTAGCCCCCACCGCAAGCAGCGGTGACCTACCTGTCCCAGCCCCATCAGTAGTGCCGTGGCTGCGACGATATACTTTGTTGTGGGTGAGGTTAAAGGCCCACTGTCCACCCTCCGGTCGAAAATATTTTCTTCCCCGGCGACTGTGAGGCTTCGCCCCCAGAACGCAAGGCCGCAAAATAGAGAGTTTTAGAATAGGGGGACCCAAGGCTTGAGGCCCCCAAGGAAATAGCGCGCGGCAGCGCAACGTGCTAGCCGAGCGGCGAGTTTTAGAATCGGGGGTTTTCCCAACGCAGCGGAGCCGGGCCTGCGTTCGTCGATTGCAGTGCCACGACGGTAGCCAAGGAAAAGCATTTTAATATATAAAAGCCAACAACGCTATCTTAATTATCAAAAAGTACTATTATTCAGCAAAAACTATCTTCAGACTACCGGTTATATAAACCGCTTTCGTCAGACAAGACGAAATCGGCCAATTGTCAATCCAGGCCGAGACCGGGAAACCTGATTTGAACCTTCCGCGCTTTCCGCCGTCTGGTCCCCATGGCAACCAAAGGAGGCGAACTCGCTAAGCCTAGCAGCTTGGTAAATCCGGAAGCAATCTGAAAATATAGTGCGTTTTATCGCTAAAATTTGGTTGTGCGGGCATCATGAGACAGCATAAGCTTCGTTGGCCTTTCGTTTTCCATGAATGCGTGACAACATGGAGCGGTGACGACGGATGTGTGCCGAGGCGAGCGGCCGCCGCTTGGCCGAACGCCGCCATGTTGCCGTAACCCAAGCGACCCAACGGCAGCTTGGGGCGAACGCTATTTACGAAAAATAGGGGCCGCCCCTAGCGTTAACCCAAGACCCCAAGCGCGCCTTACGTTCTGCGCATGCGCATTTCGATGCCCTAAGCTCCTTGGGGGCCCCTAAGCTAGGGCCCCCTATTCTAAAACTCTCTAATGTTATTGAAAAGAGTAACTAATAACGCAGTTACAGCCACCCCAATCACCCGATTCTGTCGTGTTTCTCTCCTTCCGTTCCCTCGCAAAGGTTTTTCACTCTCCTACCCGGTCGCCTAGCCTCCGCAAGACAAATTCCCCTTCCTCCTCCGCGTTTGGCGGGAGGAGGGGCGTGGCACTCCGCCTGCGCGAAAAAAAAAAGAAAACGGGCGAGGGAGCGCGCGCCTCTGGATTCATGTCGGGCTGTGGCGAGGGATAAGCGCGCAGCGAACGGTAGACACCCATCCTTCACCCTCAGACAGCGAGACGGAACAATGGACGTCATTCGCGAGAAGTACGTCATTACTGTGACTCGACGGGCCAGCGCAGGAAACGGGGAAGCTGGCTTCCCGAAGGAGAGCATGAGAGAGCTTCGATTTGTATTTTCGTTGCTTTGCGGCGCGCGTGTCACTGTAGCATTTTGCACAGACCATCTCCGGTACCTGATCGAAACACTGGGCTCCATCGCCTAAAAGGTCCTTCCCTGGACAGTGGCCCTTTAAGGCAGAATGTACAACTGCCGCTCCTGCACCGGCTGCAACGGCATTCTTTACTCCAGCAGAAATGAAAGCATACCTGGAGACTGCGTTGGTTCCACCTGCCGCTAGGCCACCTCCTATAGTCTCCAACGTTGCACCCCCGGCGGTAGCTGCGGCTGCAGCCCCATAATTCTTAGCTTTAGGAGCATGTGGCACAAATGCAGCTAAGCCCGGCCGTAGATCAACGTTGGGCCTAACTCTCGGTGTGTAAGGGCGTACGCGAACCGGCGCCCCAAACGTCGTTCTAAACGGTCTCACAACAGTCTCAGGGATGACGTCACTCCGGCTGTAGCGCTCCCTCAAGGATGGAGCGGGAGTTAGGCCACGGCTGGTAGCTACCGCCTCGCGAGCCGACGGCGCGAGTTGGGGCCCCTGTTTTCGCGGCAGATGGAATGACGTCACTCCGCCTGGAGCGCCTCTCGTGGAAGGAGTGGGGGTTAGGCCGCGGTTGGTAGCTACCGCCTCGCGAGTTGACGGCGCGACTTGGGGCCCCTGTTTTTGGGCAGCGGTGCTTGGCGGCGCGCCAACGATCACGCTAAAGGTCAATGGTAGCTACCGCCTCGCTACGCGAAGGGCTGAAAAGTGAAAGTAGTGTTGCTTTCGCAATAAAGGGGTGGCAGTTCCTGGCCCTACGGGGCTGGGACGGTAGGTCAACGCCGCTTGCGGCGGGGGCTAGCCTGCCACAGAATTTTTATCTGTTGTAGGCCGTCATTGCACCCGCCATTGCGGTGGTGGATGACGGCTGTTGCGGTGGTGCAGTGGTAAGATGCCCGACTACTGTGCCGGAGTACCCGACCTTGGCGGCTGCATTTCGATGGAGGCGAAACGAAGAGGCTTCCGTGTGCTGTGCGATGTCAGCGCATGTAAAAATCCCCAGGTGGCCGAAATTACTCCATAGCCCAGTTGTAAAAAACTACAGAAAATTTTTTGTTGTTACAACAGAATTTCTGTGCGGTATTTGACGAGAAACCTGTTCTGACAACAGAACGTTCTGTAGTAACATCAGACATTTCTGTAGTTACAACAGAAAAGTGCTACAGAACTACAGATAGCAGAAATATACTACAGAAAAACTACAGAACTACAGAAAAGTACTACAGAACTACGGAAAAATCTGACATTTACGACAGAAACACTGAATATTTTGTCGTATTTTTGACACTGTTCTGTAGTTTTTTTCCGACTGGGAGCCCTCCACTACGGCCAACACCACCTAGTTGCTACGGCTCATCTTTCTCACATTTCACTTTCACACCAACCTTCCTCCCCTCCCTTACGGTGCGGTTGAGGGGTCCACAGAAAATAAGTGAGACAGTTACCGCGCCTTTCCTTTCCTGTAAATCAATCAGGGCTGTTGCTGCGGCGCACGTCTTTCTCTTCCTCTTCTTTTTCTTCTCTATTTTCTTTTCTGTCCGCACGAGGCAGCGGAGGTGGCTCAGCTACAGAGCCAGTAGCAAGCCCGTAAATTTTCTTTTCCTTCTTCCTACAGCCACAACAACAAGAAAAGCAAAAATTGACACATACTACGTCTTTCCTTTTCTACCTTTTTGGTGTCATAATAGCCTAGTATGGTTTCTGCGTCAAACATGGATGTGAATTGATGTGAATACAGGTACACTAGTGGCAGGGAGCCTCAACCGCAACGGGTGAAGGCCCCTAGTTTTCCAGCCACGGAGATTGTCACACGTTAATAACTATAATTATTAACGATGCGCCACTATTGGTGCGCACACTCCCAGACACCCTTAGAGTGTGGGAGAAGCTGTTCGACCTTAAAGGGGATGCCCTCGGCTTAAGTAGAAAGCTCAGCCGGAAGTCATCTGCCTATAGTGACAGAGGGGGTGACCGTTTGGCGCCAAGCTTTCGCCGGTTCAAGCCAGAGAAAGGATCAGAGTCAAAGTTAACCAGCAAAACAAACTTTTTACACAGCAGAGGCGATGCAGAGGAATTCACACTAGCAAGAATACATAGACAAAGGTTAACACAAAGTCAATACTAAGCATGCAACTGAAGAGGCTCTAATATAACATCGATGCGTCCCATCAATGAACAATGAATGGGAAAGTCAGACCAAACACGTTCACTGTCGCAGACCGACTTCTGGAAAGTCACGATGTGTCCGTTCCATAGACGAGCGCCGCTTCCTCTCAGATCAGTGGGCTTGCCCAACAGCGTGTTGACCCCGGGAGCCGAGCAGTAGCACTTGATTCGCTTCAACACTCGCTACAAACTGGTTCCAACACTGGCTAGATTGTTGTTGCAACCGCAGGAAGAAGGAAAAGAAAATGCACGGGCCTGCTACTGTCTCTAGAGCTGAGCAACCTCCGCTACCTCGTGCGGACAGAGGAGAATTTTGAAGAGAGAAAGAAAAGGAACAGGGAAAGAGAAAGATGCGTGTCGCAACAGCCGTCCTCCACCACCGAAACGGCGGCGGGTGCGAGTTTTGCACATTTCTTGCGAGTTTTGCTCATTTTTCAGTTTCATTAACTGAAGAACTTCAACATCTGTCGCAGTCCATCGACGATTAAAATTGATTTTTTGCGTGTTGCGTAATAAATGGGATGTGTGCGGGCGTGCGGGCGCGCTCGTATATTGGAACGGATTTACCAGCCGTTACCGTTACAGGCTGTTGATTCGCGTCGTTACACGGTAAAGGTTTCGAACTAAATAACGAATATCGAAATAATTGGCATACATTGTAATTATATACAGTAACAGACTTTATCCCAATAATGCACGTCAATGAAACCTGGTACTATATACCAGCATGTATAAAACGATGTAAATTATGAAACACCATTGCCATATTAACAAAACACACTCAGTTAACGATTCGCGCCTTTCATGTGAAAAAAGCTGCGAATAATGAAACACGATTTTTACATAAATATTTTGCCATGGAACCTATCTCACGAGCAAGAGACTAACTCTAGTTCATGGAACATTAAACCTGACAATGTTTCTTTGAAGGCTTGTGAACATAATTAGATGACTTATCATTTTTGGCAGTGAGCGCTTTCAGGTTATTAATCAGTAGTATTCTTACTAATTTTCTAGCAATTAAGAAGACATTGTCGTTGTGCGCCTTCTGGGCATCTGAGCAGAGCTGACTATTCAAGCTGCGGATCTTATCTAGAGCAAATCAGGAATATTTGTCCAGGGCAACTGCTCCACAGCCTTTCTAAAGAATACACAAGTCTGTCTAGAAGAGCCAAGAGCTCCGGCTTAGGATCGCGAAGTCGACTTCTGCCTCGGCTCTCCAGAACTTTGAAAACTGGACCACGCCAATTACTGGGCGTGACAGCCAGAGTGCCGGCACCCATTACAGCAATTGACTGTGCTGTATACACTGCTATAGGTCTCCTACAGCTAAAAAAAATCGCGTGCTGCAGCCTCGCGTCAGGCTTTAATTCAGCGGGCTACTGGCGCTACAATGGCAGCGTGGAGGGTAGGCATGGGCTTTAGCCTGGGCTAGAACCCCTCGAGGGACTTTAGCAAGGGCATGCCCGTAGCGCCTTCACACGACGAAAGGTGGCGTGAGGCGCTTAGTGACCGCTGCGAAGACCAGCAAGGTCTGGTACAGTGAGCTCAGCGGGTGGCAATGGCCAGCGAAGCCCTGGATTGAAGGGCAACCGAACATTGGGTAGAAGTGGACGACGTAAACGGAGAAGACTCCTGGGGATGTAACAAGAAGACAACTCTAAAGACGCCCTGAAAAATAACACAGGGCTAAGTAAAGTTTTTCTTTCCTTCCTTCCTTCTTTCCTTGCTCGCTCGCTCCGCCGCTCGGCCGGTGAATGCAGAGGTCGTAGCCACGGCCGGTCCCGAGGAAGAGCGCGCTCGTGCTCTCCCTCCAGACCAGCCCTGCTGTAGAAAGCGAGACTGGCTCGAGACCGGCCGTGGCCGGGTGAGTCATCATAGCCGCCGCGTGATGAGGAGGGGCTTGTGTCGATGCACGCAAGGCTACATTTTCACAAGCGAGCCAACAAAACCATACACTCTAACACTAGGGTGGATTGCAGGGCACTCAGGGATCACAGGAAATTTGTATGCAGACAGGGTAGCCCGAGGACATACAACCTACCGTGCATGCAGCAGTCTCGCGGCAGAGGACCTGATTCAGCTTGACCCCGACTACACCATAATACTACAGCACTACAGAGGCTTGCGGAAAGTATATCCGGAGTCACATAAAAAGCTCAGCAACGAGGAGCCCATAGGTCTGAGGTGGCTACCGGCCGGCACTTTCATTAATTTACACATATTACACGTGATGAATCCCATTACATTCAAAGCCGAATGTCCATGGTGCGGGAGGAATGCAGTACACATCGTGGGAATGCAGTGCGCATCAAACATAAACAGTTTTAAATCCAAACGAAATGCAGTGGGAGGCTTTGCATGGCCAGCTCTGACCCGAAGGCTCACTTCTACCTGGTCCCAAGAGCTCGCAAGCTGGCGAAAGCCAGGTGGCCTGGATTGAGTGCGCCAACCGCTCGCCAGCCTCGGCTGAAGAGGAGAACGTAAAAGATCCCCATGCATTTAAAAACAATTAAAGAGCACTGCAGAATCTGCATTGGAGTAATGCGAATGCACGGATGCTGCTGTTGGATGCTTCTAGTTGCTTAATGCACTTCTTGTTTACCCATGTTAGTCTTTGGTACTTCAAATTTCACGCCAATTCCTTCATATGCCTTTTTTCGGCTCTACTTCCGGTTGCGTGGCGTCACATCCTCTACGTCACATTAATTCACTTCTTGTTTATTCATTTTAGTCTTTGGTAGTTTCAATTGCGCGCCAATCCCTTCCTATGCCATTTTTTGGCTCTACATCCGGTTGCGAGATGTCACATCTTCTACGTCACATTAATTCACTTCTTGTTTATTCATTTTATTCTTTGGTACTTTCAAATCGCGCATCAATTCCTTCTAACGCCCTTTTTCGGCTCTACTTCCGGTTGCGTGACATCACATCCTTAACATGACATTAATTCACTTCTTGCTTCCCATTTTTTAGTCTTCGGTACTTTCAAACTGCGCGCCAATCCCTTCCTATGCCCTTTTTCGGCTCTACTTCCGGTTGCGCGACGTTGCATCCTTGACGTCATCCTAATTGGCTGATTTAATTGACTATTTTAGTATTTGATACATTCAAATGTGGCGCCAAGCCATTCACTATGAGACCAAATTTGTCTTTACTTTTTCATTTTTGCGTCTAACTAATTACCTAATTAACCTACTGGCCTATTTATTTTTCGCATGCAACATTACGTCACCCTCTATTATTGACACCACTCATTAACCTCTATGACTTTTCAATTACTCACTACTGTTGTGCACACAATTTTATGTGTTTCGCCCTTAATTAATTATCTTATTGGCCTAATTATTATTTCGAACACAACATTACGTCACCCTCTATGGATTGACACCACCCATTAACCTCTACCACTTCTCAATTACTCAAACTGCTGCGAACAACTTTTACATTTTTTGCATGTAATTAATTATCTAATAAACTTATCGGCCTAATTATTTTCCCTGCAGCAACATTACATCAGCCTCTATTGATTGACACCCCTCATTAACCTCTACCGCTTCTCAATTACCCGTAACTGCTGCGGACACGATTTTGCAGACGCGGTCTGCGGACAGAAATCTGTGAACATAGCGAAGTAACGCTTTCATTTCATTTTATTTCATTTTATTACCATAAAAACCCCTCGCGGGGTATTACATAAGGGGTGGGATGAGCAGAAAAGGTACAAGACAATGCAATATATGCGATCATATACAAAAAAATGTTGTTTAGATTGCTACCAAACGATAAAGGGCAGGTGATGTCGACGATATGCTGGGGAAGGCCGTTTCAATCTTTAGCTGCACGTGGGAAGAAGGAGGCTGAAAAAGTAACAGTTCGGGCACGTGGGCGATAAACTTGAAGCGTGTGGCTAGTGTGGTGGGAAATGTAAGATGCTGGCGTGATGTAGGGGGCACGGTTAAATGATGAGTGAAAGAATCTGCGGCACAGCCATTAATAAAGTTACTCACTCACGCACTCTCCTGGCGCGAAAAAGGCCTGGCGCGAAAAAGGAGACATTTCTCCAATGACCAGCCGCTGGCCGCTCTCGCCATCTCTAGCGGCCTTAGCTACGAGGAGCTATCTGAGCGGTTTGCGGACCGCTTTGCGCCGCAAAGCTCCGCGAACGCAGGCAGCCAAACTTCACCTGTGAGTCCCGGAGACAGAGCCAGCGCTACTACCCCTGGTGACCCTTGTGATGCCCTCTTCACAGTGACGGAGCTCAACAATGCGCTACAGCGCTGCCACCGTCGCTCGGCGCCAGGGCCGGATGGGGTGACTTACCAGATGCTGCGCAACCTCGACGCAGATCAACGGCTGGTTCTCCTGCAGCAGATCAACCTAGTGTGGGAACGCGGGACCCTCCCGGAGGACTGGCGCACGGCACTCGTCTGCCCCATCCTCAAGCCAGGACGCACACCAACCCAGCTCGCGGGATACCGTCCAGTGGCGCTAACATCTGCGGCTGGTAAGCTCATGGAACACGTGTCTTTACATCGCCTTAACGAGCAGGCTGCGGCGGCGGATTTGTTTGATGAGCGGCAGACGGGCTTTCGCGGAATGCGGTGCACTGCGGATTCCATCTCCGATGTTGTCAGCGCGCTCGAGCACGCGAAGGCAGTGAGGCAGGTTGCGTTGCTTCTACTGCTGGACGTGTCGGGCGCGTTTGATAACGTCTGCCGCGCTCCCATTCTCGCGACGCTTGAGAGGGCTGGCGTGGGCGGACGCTTGCTACAATACGTTCGGAGCTTTTTCCAGGCGCGCTCCATGCGCGTTCGCGTGGGGGGTGCTCTCTCGGCGCCTCGCCCGGTCGGGCTAGGTGTGCGGCAGGGCTCTGTCCTGTCACCTTTTCTGTTCAATGTGGCGATGTCGGTGGTGCCGGGCTGCCTGCCTGCAGGCTGCCGGCATCATGTGTACATCTCCATATACACAGATGACATTGCCCTGTGGTGCCTGGGACCGCCGGGCGAGACAGCACGGGTGCGCGCGTGCCTGCAGGCAGCTCTGACGGCGGTGAGCGACTGTTTGCGCGGCCTAGGTCTCTCGCTCAGCGCGGACAAATCCGTCGCAATGGCCTGTGTTCCGAGCTCGCGCAAACGACCACCGCCGCTCACACTGGACGGGACCCTCTTGCCGTGGCGACGTTCGGTGCGGTACCTGGGGTTGGACATAGACCAGCGCCTTTCCTTCCGACCCGCGGCGATCAAGGCCTGCCTGCAGATGAAGAGAACCACCGCCGCCGTACACAGGCTCACTGCTCGAGGCCAGGGCATCTCCCAGCAAGCAGCGTTACGGCTGTACAACTCCGCGGCTCTGGGGGCAATACTCTTCGCGCTACCGCTCGTCACACTGCGCAAACCATGCTGGAAGAAGCTTGAGGTCGAGCATCGCAAGGCGCTCCGCATTTGCCTCGGCCTTCCTCAGAACTCTCAATGCGCAGCTACTTTGGCCGAGGCAGGTGCGTGGCCTTTACAACTTCAGGCCACGCGGCGGGCGCTCCGACACATCGATCGCCTACAGCGCGCAAAGGACGGCGGCCTGCTATTACATCGGTTGCGACATCATCGCCACTCGCGCATGGGAGCGGCGCTGCTCGAGTACGAGCAGCTCACCAATGCAACGCCCCCCTACGACGCCTTCTCGCCCTGGCCCGCTGCTACGGAGGTTCAGCGAGAGATTGTCGGAATCGCGGGGAAACGCACCACACCGCCCTGTGCAGTGCAGCAGCTGACCAGAGCCGTCATCTACGAGGAACTCCAACACCACCTCCTCGTTTACACGGACGGCTCCGTGGCCAGAGACAGTTGCTCGCTAGCAGCGGCGGCTACCATCCCCGCCCTGCAACTGCACAGACAGCTGCACCTGTCATACCTGGGTTCTTCCACCACGGCGGAGCTGCTGGGCCTACGCCTAGGCCTGGATCTACTGCTTGAACTGACTCCGCCGCCACCCAGGTGTGCCGTGCTATGTGACTCCCGCGCTGCCCTCAGCCGCCTTCGAACCACCGGCCGGGGAACTCCGCTGCTGTGTCAGATTCGCGCGCGTCTCAAGCGCTTGGCGGAGCGTGGCTGCGTTATACGGGCACAGTGGATCCCCGGGCACTGCGGCATAGAGGGCAACGAACGTGCCGACGAGCTCGCGACCGCAGCACATGAACTCCCTCCTAGCGACGAGCAACTCGCTTTGGAGGATGTGCATGCGGTAATCGACGATCACCTCCGGACGCAGCACCCCGACCCACGCATCACAAGAGGTGAGCGCATTCACAGTGTCAGCGGCCGCTCGCTGACTCGGCTGCAACGCGCAATGATCCTCCGTGTACGCATTGGATGTGTGTGGCCTGGGGAACGACGGATGCGCCACGGACTTGCCACTAGTGACGTGTGTGACGGCTGTGGCGCGGTAGAAACTCTCGAACATCTCCTACTGCGCTGCACCGCGCTAGCCGAACCACGACGTGAGTTGCTGGCGGCTTACAGAGCGCAGGGGGCAATCCCGGACAGCGTAGCTGTGCTCTGCTGTGGCCGCCGGGCTGTGCGCGCGTCCGCGAGCGAGCTCACGTGAGCTTGTGTGAGTACATCGAACAGGCGGGCTTGATGACCCGCCTATTTCACCTCGCCGGATAGTGCGCGCTGGGACTGAACGCTTCACGTGTGCTATTTCCCACAATAACGGCCGATCGTCCACGACAGCCGTGTTTTGTACAGTTGGCCAGTGCGTGCATTGTGAACAGTTGTCTGGACGCAGAGCTATTGCGGAGGCCCGCCCGATGGGCCGAGTGCTCAGTGACTTAAGACATTGCGGGTGGGCCTCAAGCAAACTACTGTATTGTACCATAGTGTATATATTTCTTTTATTTTTACCTACCCTTTTCTTTCTCCCTATCACTCACCTCTTTGATTTCCTCTACCTTCTCCTCGCTATCCCTTTATTTCCGCCGCCCCAGTTCAGGTGCTTCAGATATAAGATAGCAGATACCGGGGCTGGCAAACATCTTTTCTTTCCTTTTGTACATACAATAAATAATCACTACAACAACAACAACAACACAACAATGACCTGGAAAGTTTTGAGCAGACGCCGCACGCGCTTCCTTCGCACGGCGTTGACTTAACCAAAATGTGCGCCGATTTCGTGACAGAGGACCAGGACACCACTACATACACTAAAGTGGTGCTGGCCAGGAGCAGCCACCACCTCTGTTTCTGTGACGAGCGCCGAACATCTTGCATCAGTCCGCACGTGCAACCCCACTCACGCAGAGGAGGCAGCCATTGCGCTAGCGTTAGCTACCAACCCAAACGATATTGTGCTCACAGACTCCCAAAATTTATGCAGGAATGTTACCAGCGGACTAATCGATCAATCATGTCTCGCACTATTAGCAAAACACCCTCCAAATCAGGCCTCATTCATATGGTTTCCGGGACACACGGAACGCGCGGGAGGGAATGACGCCGACCACCGACACGGCCGAGCTCTCTCAGACCGGGATTCCCCCTTAGCCGACGAGGAAAAAGAGCATATTACACAGCCCCTAAT
>JAJIZL010050093.1:0-13889 GCA_023969395.1 Amblyomma maculatum
ATCAGATCGTAGGGCGAGACCGAATAAATCGGCAACTCGATGAGAATAGGATCGGTTTTTGAAATATGACCAAATCGTAGCAGTAATATTAGCTTTTATTATTATTTTTTTTTTTTTTTGCTACCTATATAACGCCTTGAACAGGGTTCACCTCCGTTCAAAGTAACTCGCATGTCTGAAAATATATAGGTGCGGTTAAAGGTTTCTTTTTTACGCCGCGCAATAAATTCGCTTATCTGAAATGAGTTTCACGACATTAAAATAAATGAAAATCCGGCCTATGCAAATCCTGGAGAAGTATTATCAGCGAGTAGTAGGCGCGGTCCGCAGATCCCCTCGATTACGCTCAGTACCGTTCAGTTGTCCACAAGATTTTGGACAGTGAGCGCGCACTCCTGAATTGGCAATGATTAAGTTAATATCGTAGACAGTGAGGGTTGAACAGACCAAGAGGAAAGGCATGCAGAAAGGAGGGTGCTTCTGACCAGTTCTTTCTCTCAAGGCAGGAATCTTGGGGATGGGCAAATGCGAAATTTTTGGTTTTGTAGATAATGCAAGAAATCAGAATTAATTGCGAATCTGATATCTTTGAATATAAGTGTAGGTAGAGTAAATAAAACAAAGGCTTTAAAACAGCACAATCGGGAAGTTGATGAGCTGCACACAAATCTTATATTCAAGGGCATCATTTTTTCATTTTACCGGTAAGGCTTATTCAGAATTAAACAAAGGAAGAGAAGTCATGGTAGGTATGGTATCAGGCAAAATCATAAGCTGCCCTAAGTAGCCAGCCCAGCTTTCCGTTGGATGGCCGCCACCCTGTACACTCATCCACAGGAAAGCTTCAGACTACGAGACAGTTTTTAATATGGTAATGACGTCATCATAGCATCATTTCTCCCCCTTGTAAATGTTTAGTAAACCTTCTATGTTCGATATTCTTTTTTATTATTTACCTAGTTTGTCAAACTTGACAGTATTGCTTATAAACTTCATGTTTTTCTTCTTTGCTACTTTTACGTTCAACCAAATATAAATCCTCAACTTGTATCTTTGTGTCAGCAACCTAATTTTGATCAACAGTTTTGCAGTCGATTTTTCCCAACATCGCAGGTTTATTCACATCACCTTTGATGCCTAAACCATGGTAGGGCTTAAGTGTCAGTGAGACGTCCTCCTACTGTATGAACATCGGGACGGATACTGTCACATTCTAGTGTAATATCCCATTGAGAAGAAAACACTCTGTATATTTCTCGAAACATCTATAATGGTCGCCGATATTTTGAGCTACAAAGGAGATCCACACGACACTATTTGATACTCGTCTACAAGACGTATTAGCCAAGACACATATCTTACGATCGTTATGCGTTTAGATGCGAGGGACGATTACAAGCCACCTTAATCAGGCTCTCTTCGAGACAGCCTGCTTCAGACAGCTTCCTCACAAGACGTTTTAAGACTTCCTTACATAGCCGCATATCTACTGCAATGTCAATAAAGAAAAAGAAGAATGCAACCAAATTTTAGTATCACTGATCCTTAATCGGTACACTCGGCACATTCCTCATCATCATTCAGATCATCAATCGGGAGTTTCACCTGCTGAATGTGCTGCTCGCTCAAAATGACACCTTAAATAAATATATACTGAAGAAAGGTTGGCCAGTCGAGACAGTATTTGCCCTGTCCAGACACATTGTAGCCGCTCACTTGTCGTTTGGCGGAGAACGTTTTTGTAGAGGTATAGAATTGTTCATTGAAATTTACTCAATGTGTTTGAACCGTACAATGACATTAAGGACATGTCAGCGTGTTTGAGGCACTTACGAAAGTTCTCTAAACGCACCCTGTAGCTCAATTAGGCGAAGCATTAGCTGATGTGGACAATATTTATAGAACGTCTGAAAGGTGTCTGGAATTATCTTGCAAGCCACTTATTAAATATCTTGCAAAGAGGCTTCGTACGTGCACGTTTAGAAACCAATAGTCAGAAAACGTCTCAAGACAGAATAGACATCTAGCCAATATTACTTGTAGTACTTTAAAAGATTATATAGTATTCAGTGAGTACGTTTTATTCTTTTATCTATTTACCACACACTGCACGTGTCATAATCATCATCGGCTTCCCTGACAGCCCTGACCAAGAATGGATCCACGGCATCGTCGCGAGCGGAGCAGCACGTTGAACTAAGCGCGACCGGTCCGGCCTCCCAACGGTTTTCGAAGCAGGACCGCAACCTGTACACAGAAAAGGACCGTCAAGCATGGAAGGCAGCTGAATGGACAGAGGCGGTGGGGAAAAAGTCCACCCTGGTGCTGCACGTTCAGTGGAAGCAGTTCACTGCGAACTTGGGGGAAGGAAACAACTTAGGAGAGGCCCTTGCCATTCTCAATGCATTGGAGAAAGCGTGGCGGAAGTGCACGTTAAAATTTAGGGTTAGCCAAGTCGGGCCATTAGCTACGGCGACGCTGTTGCTATGAAAACTCAGGCCACTAGCAACAGCGTTGCTAAGGGTCCTAGGTCCGTGAGCGTCGCGGAGAAAGAAAATGCGGAGGGTAAAGAAGGAGGAGAGACGTTGCAGCGTCCGGTCGCGGCGCGGCCGCGCCGGCTTCAAAAAAATGACGTCAGGGCCTGTCCTAAGTTCTTCCCTTCCTCCATAACTGCGAAGGTACGTAGACTACTATGACAACACAATATGAAATGGGCTGCTGGAAGATGCACGATCTGGTGCTCTATGGATAATGACGTGGCTAGCACGTTTCATGGCTGACATACCGACCGATTTTCCCCTTTGCGATGCAGAGGAAGAAAAACTGCAGCATGTGGTGATAGGCTGCCATGCGATTCAACCTCGGGCCAGCACAGATTTGCTATCGACCGCACTTGGCATTGAAAAGAATCACGACGGAAGCTCGGCGCTCGAAATGACGAAGCGTCGTCTTGAACATTGGTGGCGTGAGACTTCGTTGCGGACATTTCGACCAGTCGGCCCTCAAGAGACACTGGGTGTCTGAAGCTTTGTGAACAACCTTTCTTGTTTGCTCCTATTTTTTCTTTCTTTTTTGCTTGACCATGCGGTTGACGTCGCGGTCTTCCAGATAAAAAGGGTACAACCAATAGAGAGATTTAGCTTACCGTGATCCGCGATCCGCCACCGTGACTCTCTACCGCGCGTGGGCGGGGCCGCTCAAGCTGATTGGTCCCGACGCGGTAGGTCTGTGTGCCGACATCCAGTATGTGGTGCCATCTATCGGCTTCAAGGGGGGTCTGGGTATGCGCGGTGGCGGATCACGGTAGCAGATCACGGTAAGCTAAAACTCTCTAATATCACCATCACCCATTGCAGGGTGAAAGCCTCTTCCACACCACTCTAATTAACCCGGTCCTCTGAAAGCTGCATCAGTGTGTACAAACTTCTTAATCTAATCCGCTCATCAAACTTTCTGCCGCCCCCTGCTATGCTCTTTCCCTTGGAATCCAATTTATTAATATTAAGGATCATCGGTCAACTATCTTGCATCCGCATACATGACCTGCCCATGCCCATTCCTTCTTGATTTCTAATAGAATGTAATTAACATGCGTTTTATTTCCTGACCCATTCGCCACACTTCTGTCTCTTAACGTTGAACCTACATTTTTTCTTTACAAAGCTTCATGCGTGGTCCTCAATTTAAGTTTTACTTTTTTTGCTAGCCTTCATGCCTCTACCCCATAGGTGAGCATGCCGATAAGCTATAGCTATTATATAAACCTTTTCGAAAAGTGGTCGACGGGCGCTGCTATTTTTCATACTGGTACAGGAAAAAGCTCAGGATTCTCTCACCCATGCTCGCTTCACAGCCCGGTCAAACCGTTGTATCCAAGAGTCATGAAAAGGTCTATCATTTTCTCCTGAGAGATACTGGTAACCTGCCGTTCATGATCTGATGATACTTGCCAAATGCGCTCCAACGCAAACCGATTCGTCTCATTATTTTGGTTAGTTGGAGTCTTACTAAGGTTGCCCTGATTCTACTATCGATTACCTTAGTAAAGGTCCTTGTACGTAACGGATAGTAAGCTGATTGGTTTTCAAGTCCTTATTAGTGCCTCCGCTTTTATGGATAATTTTAGCGTTCTTCCACGATTCAAGTGCCATCGATGTCATGAGGCATTGCATACAAGGGTGGTCAGTTTTTCTAGCATGATATCCCCACCATCTTTAAACGGATCTGCAGTCATCTGAACGCCCAGCTGCTTTGTCCGATTTAATATTCCCTAAATCCTTCTTAATCTTGTTCTTCGTTACCGGAAGGATGTCTGATTGCTCCTGCCAATCTCATTACCGTTCTGATTACTTCGCCTACTGTATAAATCAATGTAGAAGTCCTTGGTTGCTTTGGCTATCTTATATATCTTACCTCTCGATTTCTCATACATCGATTCCTTCCTTATTAGCGTTTTCTATTTACTGTAGAGGTCTAGAGTCTTTGAATGCTTCTTTTATTCACTACCTCACAAAGTCTAACTAAATCAATGTGTCGGTGCGTGAGTCGCTGGCAACTCAGACTTCGCTAATAGGATGGGAGGGCGAGATCAGCTTTCCAGGACACTTGGATCCCCCGTTAGACACGCTGCTTATAGACCTTTGCATCGGGCGAGGAGGTTGTCGAAACGCCTCCTCTCTGGACTGTTGCAAACCAGTTCTGCTGCCGCCTCCACCGTGTTGACATCAGGCGTACACAACAGCCCAGCGAGCAATACGGTGACGCGTAGGAGGCCATCGTTGCAAATGTCTATATAGGGCACGCAGGCACATTCATAAAAACGGGGCTTGATATCCACGTCGGCTGTCACTGGCGCTAGGGGAGAGAGTCCGAATTTGAGAGTGTGCGAGCGACACGCGGCTACTCACTCCGGAATAACACGTGCTTGTACATTGTCCAGTGACGGCCGCAACTGTGATGCCTGATACGCGCCATTCTGTCATTGGCTAAGACGCGCGACGCGGCGCAACACAACGGACGGACGGACGGATGGAGGGAGAGACGGACGGACGGATGGATGGATGGACGGACTTGAGCCCCAAAAGGAACAATGGGTATACGCTCGCTGCCGATGACGCGGCAGCCGGCGTCAACGATTAAAGTAACGGGGCCACGCTCATCACTGTTACTTGGAAGGACTGACGCCCATATGCTAGACACAGTAAACTTCGGGTAAACCCACTATTGAGGCCGCCACGTCGATGACAGTCTCGGGATTGGTCTCCACAAGGACGACTATATCGAAGACCAAGGTCTTCGAAGGACTCCATGGCATTCAAAGCACCATAGCAACAAAATGATGGGACGTCCCTAACGTGAAACACGCAGGGACGCCAGCTACGCTTCAGCTGGCCTTGTCAGATGAAAGGAAGGATGCACTAGGTGCGATCCTCCGTGACGGTACAGACCTCCACCTGCGACCATTATCTTCCTACGGCTACCCCAGGCAAGGCCTCCCGCACAATAAGGTTTGGGAGATTTTTGTTTCGGGAAGCGGGCTTTTCCCATCCAAGGGGCTCATGCAATCCGGCCTGTTCCCACCGGGGCGAGGTCGCAGTGCCAATGCACCACGTCCGCACCACCATGATGGGTCGAAGCCTTACGCGAGCAAGTCTACTAATATCTCACTTCTAGTTTTCAGTTTTTTTCTTTGAAGCCCACCATGGGGTGTCCCCATTCTTCAAATCAAAAGCTTCTTGCCCCCCAAGTGGCGTTTCTCTCTCTCCAGGTGGAACAAGAGTTCCTTTCTGATTTTGGCCTTAACTTCATGGAGGCTCGAAGTCTTGTTTGAGTAGGCCGCTTTGCAGCGGGCCAACCACACGTGATAGTTGACCTCTGCTAGTTTCAAGACAAACTGCTTGCGACCTTCCCTTGGAAGCGGATTGAAGTAGCGCACGGTGGGGTATGGGATCCCGGGAAGCCCGAACATATCTCTTAGACGCTCTAGGAGCCCTGCGGCAATTAGGCAGTCCAGAAAGATGTGCTCCGCTCTCTCCCGGGTAATGCAGAAGGGACACAGGTCAAAATGTCCCGACGTCACATGGACGAAGGCGCGCCGTCTGATTGGTAAGATACCTATTGCGAACCGCCACATCAGGGAGGCTCGGCGTGCATCGAGGAAGTGGGCGGTGATGTACTGCCAACTGGGTCTTTCTGCTCGTAGCATGTAGCTTGATAGGCGGGCAGGGAGCGGAGGGGTGACCATATTGATATATTTCAAGGACATGGTTCGTGGGTCAATGTCAGACGAGATCTCCTTCAGGTACTAAGTCCGTGGCTGCGGTTCGGTAAAATGATAGGGGTCAGCCTGCATACGGGGTGTTGTGGTACAGGGTCGTCTCAGTGAATGTTCGTAGCCATGTTGACAGGTAGTACAAGGCCATCGTTTTAGAGCGCAGCTCTTTGCACCTGTTCCTGTGTTTCGCGTCGTCGTCGCCATCGGCGTTGTCCCTCGTAACCAGCTCAACTTTCCTTCCTTCTTTTAAGGCGCGAAATAAGTGTCCGCAGAAACAAGTGTGACAGATACAGCGCCTTTCTATTCCTGTGAGCCAATTATGAAAGGCACGTACGCTTCAGAGCTCAAGTGGAAGTCGCGACCACACATGGTACACACTGCAAAGAGAACAATTCATGAATAATGCGAGTGCCCACACAGAACTGTAGAGTAAAAGGTGCAGGAAGCGCGAAATCACACACTCACAAAGAAAAGCATAACATTTTGATGTAGTTTGCGTATATATAGCTAGTCACCACGGTAAAAAAAAAAAAAAACCTTCGCTTTTCAGAGATCTTTTCAGCGTTAAGCTCTTTGGAGCCCGTTGCTGGGTTTCGCTACGTCGTTGCCGTCACCGTTGTCCCTCGTAACCAGCTCCGCAGGTGGGACACCGCACCACACAGCATATAGAAATAGATGCAGTACAGAAGGCAGCAGCGTTTCATATTGGTTGACAGCAAAGAAAAGCTGCAGTATCTGTCACAGTTCTCCGCAGACACCTTGTTGTGGCTGTAGGAAGAAGGAAAAGAAAATGCACGGGCCTGGTACTGGCTCTGTAGCTGAGCCACCTCGCCTCGTGCGGACAGACGAAAGTACAGAAAAGAAAGAAAAAGAAGAGGGAGATAAAGACGCGCGCCGCAACAGCCGTTGTCCACCACCTAAGCGGTGGCAGGTGCAATGACGGCCTACAACAGATAAAAAAATAACGTGACTGGCTAGCCCCCGCCGCAAGCGGCGTTGACCTACCGTTCCAGCCCCGTAGGGCTTGGAACAGCCACCCCTCCTCTCCGCGGACACCTTAATGGGCAAAGACTCCCCTGATGGGGCTGGGACAGGTAGGTCACCACCGCTTGCGGCGGGGGCTAGCCTGCACAAAAATTTTATCTGTTGTAGGCCGTCATTGCACCCGCCACCGTTTCGGTGGTGGACGACGGCTGCTGTTGCGGCGCGCGTCTTTCTCTTCCTTTTCTTTCTTCTCTTTTTCTCTTCTGTCTGCACGAGGCAGCGGAGGTGGGCCCCGCCGGGGTGGTGCAGTGGTAAGACGCCCGACTACTGTGCCGGAGTACCCGGGTTCGAACCCGACCTCGACGGCTGCGTTTCGATGGAGGCGAAACGAATAGGCGTTCGTGTGCTGTGCGATGTCAGAGCACGTTAAAGATCCCCAGGTGGTCGAAATTACTCCGTAGCCCTCCACTACGGCTCGTCTTTCTCCCTTTCTACTTTCACTCCCATCTTCCTCCCTTCCCTTACGGCGCGGTTGCGGTGTCCACAGAAATCAAGTGAGACAGTTACCGCGCCTTTCCCTTCCTATAAATAAATAAATCAGGCAGTAGCAGGCCCGTGCAATTTCCTTTCTTCCTACAGCCACGACAACAGCTTCGAACCCTAAGCGGATTGCGGCGAGGCAGACTGACTACCTACCGTCCCAGCCCCGTAGGGCCAAGAACTGCCACCCTTCACCCAACCCCCTCCTCGGAGGTCGACATTACTCCGTAGCCCTCCACTACGGCTCCTCGTTCCACTTTCCTTTTACAAAGCGGTTCAGGTGTCCACAGAGCCACTGCGTCTTTTCCCTTCCTGTGAACAATTATTAGTGGTAAGACGCCAGACTATTTATTGTGCTGGAGTACCCGGGTTCGATCCCGTCCGCGGCGGCTGCATTTCGATGGAGGCGAAACAGCGTCTGTGTGCTATGTCAACGCAAGTTAGATTCTCAGGTGGTCGAAATTACTCGGTAGCCCTCCACTACGGTCCCTATTTCCACTTTCACTCTCTTTCCTTTTACAGCGAGGTTCAGGTGTCCGCAGAAACAAATGACAGATACTGCACCTTTCCCTTCCTGTGAACCAATTATTATTCAGGTGTCCACAGAACAAGTGTGATAGCGCCCATTTCCTATGAACCAATTATTAACGCGGTAGTGTTAAGGAGCTCGTGTCGCAGAAAAGCCGGTGTCGTCGGCGGCGTTGGCCGTGAGCGATAAATCCCGGCATGCACTTTATAAATAAAAAGCAACTTACAAGATGGGCTGGGTGGGAATCGAACCAGGGTCTCCGGAGTGTGAGACGGAGACGCTACCACTCAGCCACGAGTTCGATGCTTGAAAGCGGTACAAAAGAGCTTCTAGTGAATGCGGTGTTGCCTTAGAAACGTGCCGTAGAACGTTATACTGCGGTGTATATTGGTAATTATGACCATGTTACTTACAGAAGTCGCAGTTACACGAGTAGCGAAGTAAGGCACACCGCAGGGCTCAGTGCTATCGCCTTTTCTATTCAACGTGGCAATGAGAGGCCTCCCGGGTAAACTTAACCAAATCAAGGGGCTAAATTTTAGCATGTATGCGGACGATATTAACCTCTGGATTAACCAGGGGAGCGATGCGAGTACGGAGGAACGCCTGCAAGCAGCGACCGACATCATTGTCGATTACGCGGCTAAAAGGGGACTTTCATGCTCCCCGCATAAATCTGAGTTGTTCGTTTATAACCCAAAGTACCTCCGCTGCAAGAATAGCGGGGAGTTTCATATTCAGGTGGAGGGCAAACCGGTGCCAAAAGTAGATCAGATCAGGATTTTGAGGATGGTCATTCAATCCCACGGTCACAACGGAGAGGTCCTGAGAAAATTAGAAAGTTACGCGATGCAAACCCTCGGGCTCTTGAGGAGGGTCGCCACTAAAGGAAGAGGCCTCAAGGAGAGAAATTAACTAAAACTAATCCAGGCATACGTAATAAGCAGAATCAGTTACGCCACGCCCTACCTGGACATCAAGGCCGGCGAAAAAGAGAAGTTAGACTGCCTGATTCGAAGATGCGTTAAGAAGGCGCTAGGACTGCCCATGGGTACCTCGAGCGAACGACTGCTCGAACTCGGGGTGCATAACACGTGGGCAGAATTGGCGGAGGCAGTGCGAGTCTCCCAATTAGAGAGACTAAGCACGACCGAGACGGGCAGGGTAATCCTTGCAAAAGTAAGCCTTAACCCAGACAGGGGAGTTCAAAAAAAAGTCACAATTAATAGTGAAATCAGGAATGCCTTGGTAGTCCCCCCCTTCCCTAGGAATATGCATCCAGAATTTAATGTCGAAAGAAGGGCCAAACGAGCTGAAGCTTTAGAGCGACGGTTCAAGAACATGGGAACAAAGGAAGTAGTCTATGTTGATGCGGCAAGTGGCAGAACAGGTGCGGCGGTAGCTTCGGTAGTCGATGACCGAGGGGCACCGGTATCCGCGGCAGCCATCAGAGGCCGCAACATAGAGACTGCGGAGGAAGTTGCGATAGCGCTAGCTTGCGTAGGAACAGAAGCCAAGTTCATAATTAGCGACAGCAAAACTGCCATTCAAAATTTTGGGAAGGGGAGGATATCGCCGGAGGCGGCCAAAATCCTCACCCAAAGAACAATAAATAGGAAAATTCAGTTAATTTGGACACCCGCTCACGCTGCCGTCCCTGGTAACGAGGCGGCTCACGAGCTAGCCCGAGCTCTCTACTTCCGGGTAGCCGTCGAGCCCCCCGAACACTGGGCATACGACGAGCGTCTGCAAAATTATGGGGAAATCATCGACCATTATAAATTGGGACGTAGACTGGTACCCCCGCCAGATGTTAGGCTAAATAATAGAGAAGCTGTCGCGTGGAGGCGGCTACAAACTGATACGTTCATGAACCCGGTCTGGGCGTTTCACGCGCTACCAGACTTTAGGGACAATGATCTCTGCAAACACTGTGGGGCGAGAGGGACCCTCGACCACATAATTTGGGAGTGCCCACAATCTCCAGGGATAGGGCAAAATATTACAAGTAGAGAAGCCTGGGATACCCTGCTGCGAAGCGCGGACCCTGCGATCCAGCACCGCACCGTCCATCTGGCGGAAGAGGCCGCAAGAAGCCAAGGGCTACCTGCCAGCCTCTAATCCGCGGGCGCACGACTCCCCGTTTCCGATGGAAATAAAAGTTGTACAACCAACCAAGTACGTTTCCGCTACATTTCTTCTGCGCTCTGCGCACATGCAGAGCCATCTTGCGGCAAACACAGAAGAACCCCTCCTCGCAATGTGCGGCGCTGCCCCGACACGTGGCGCGCCACTCGCCCCTGACGTTTCGCCGTGCACCCTTACGGGTTGTAGAATCAAGCGTCTTTCCTTTCTTTAGATCACTCAAGAGCATACCGAGCGAATGAGTGGGCGGTGCGAACGAGGTGCAATAACGCTATCGCGTTCCACTCTTGAAGGCGAAGCTTAAGCGAAATTTTCTTTTTTTTATTAGCCGTCAGCGTCACGGAGGTTTTCACCTTGAACAACCTTGGTCAGACACGCGCCTTTCCACTTATAAACCATTGTACAATATACAAGACAAAATGTGAATCGACCTGGTTAGGTATCCACAATTCCGTGGAGTTCACTCAAAAGCATATCCTAGGCGTCGGCGTTGTCAGCGCCGTGCCACAGTGGGCGTCACAAGCGGTGCGCATCTCCATGGGACTCGGCGCTGGCGCAGTTGGCGCTCACTGCTGACGCTTGTATTCGCGCTGGTGCGTTGTTGCAGTTTTAATATTCACTCAATAATTTCTGCTTTTTAAAGCGTTAAGAGATGTAATTTAGACATGGAACTTAATTACAGTTTACACTTTCTACTTCTGCACAAATAAACGTATACATCTTCCACATCTTTCCGGGTTTTTGAATACAGTCTGCAACGCCATCTACGCAACATCAATTTGTCCCGTTTTCCGCGACTATAGCTGAGACGAGTCCTTTGAGCTTTGTTGTTGTTGTTGTGGCTGTAGGAAGAAAAGAAAATGCACGGGCCTGCTACTGGCTCTGTAGCTGAGCCACCTCCGCTGCCTCGTGCAGATAGAAGAGAATATAGATAAGAAAGAAAAGGAAGAGGGAAAGAAAGACGCGCGCTGCAACAACAGCCGTCGTCCACCACCAGCGGTGGCGTGTGCAATGACGGCCTAGAACAGATAAAAATTCGGTGCCAGGCTAGCCTCCGCCGCAAGCGGTGGTGACCCACCTGTACCAGCCCCATCAGGGGAGACTCTTCTTGTTTTGTTCCTCCACGGCTGAGATCAACCGATGGGCGGCGAAGGGTTTTGCCATCACGGCCACGTGCGACGATGCAAAGCGATGACAAAAAAAAAAGTAAAAAGAAAAAGCACGCGAAGACTCGGCGCCAGCGAAAATTCAAAATTCAGGGTGGCTTCAGAGGTCGCGGCCACCCTGTCCTCTCATTGGTGTACGGCGCCTAGACGTGCGCCAATGAGACCTACGCGGGTGAGCAGCTCGGCGCCTGCGTGAACGCTGACGCCAAAATCTAGCACGGACAGATCTCGGCGGCCAGAGACAGTTGCTCGCTAGCAGCGGCGGCTACCATCCCCGCCCTGCAACTGCACAGACAGCTGCACCTGTCATACCTGGGTTCTTCCACCACGGCGGAGCTGCTGAGCCTACGCCTAGGCCTGGATCTACTGCTTGAACTGACTCCGCCGCCACCCAGGTGTGCCGTGCTATGTGACTCCCGCGCTGCCCTCAGCCGCCTTCGAACCACCGGCCGGGGAACTCCGCTGCTGTGCCAGATTCGTACACGTCTCAAGCACTTGGCGGAGCGTGGCTGCGCTATACGGGCACAGTGGATCCCCGGGCACTGCGGCATAGAGGGCAACGAACGTGCCGACGAGCTCGCGACCGCAGCACATGAACTCCCTCCTAGCGACGAGCAACTCGCTTTGGAGGATGTGCGTGCGGTAATCGACGATCACCTCCGGACGCAGCACCCCGACCCACGCATCGCAAGAGGTGAGCGCATTCACAGTGTCAGCGGCCGCTCGCTGACTCGGCTGCAACGCGCAATGATCCTCCGTGCACGCATTGGATGTGTGTGGCCTGGGGAACGACGGATGCGCCACGGACTTGCCAATAGTGACGTGTGTGACGGCTGTGGCGAGGTAGAAACTCTCGAACATCTTCTACTGCGCTGCACCGCGCTAGCCGAACCACGCCGTGAGTTGCTGGCGGCTTACAGAGCGCAGGGGGTAATCCCGGACAGCGTAGCTGTGCTCCTGTGGCCGCCGGGCTGTGCGCGCGCCCGCGAGCGAGCTCACGTGAGCTTGTGTGAGTACATCGAACAGGCGGGCTTGATGACCCGCCTATTTCACCTCGCCAGATAGTGCGCGCTGGGACTGAACGCTCCACGTGTGCTATTTCCCACAATAACGGCCGATCGCCCACGACAGCCGTCAGTGTTTTGTACAGTTGGCCAGTGCGTGCGTTGTGAACAGTTGCGTGGACGCAAAGCTATTGCGGAGGCCCGCCCGATGGGCCGAGTGCTCAGTGACTTAAGACATTTGCGGGTGGGCCTCAAGCAAACTACTGTATACTGTACCATAGTGTATATATTTATTTTATTTTTACCTACCCTTTTCTTTCTCCCTATCACTCACCTCTTTGATTTCCTCTACCTTCTCCTCGCTATCCCTTTATTTCCGCCGCCCCAGTTCAGGTGCTTCAGATATAAGATAGCAGATACCGGGGCTGGCAAACATCTTTTCTTTCCTTTTGTTCATACAATAAATAACCACTACAACAACACAGATCTCGGCGCTCCGCTCAAGTTTGCTGGCGTCTCGTACCGTGCGCATGCTCAAACCGGTTTCTGCATAGGCCAACAGCGCCGACGCCCAGGATATGGCGTTGGAGTTGGGCCTTATGGCTTTGCCCCGCCGCAGTGGTTAAGATGCCCGACTAGTGCCGGAGTACCGGGGTTCGAACCCGACAGCCAGCGGCGTTCCGATGGAGGCGATACGAAGAGGCATTCATATGCTGTGCGATGTCAGTGGCTGTAGGAAGAAGGAAAAGAAAATGCGCGAGCCTGCTACTGGCTATGTAGCTGATTGATTTATAGAAAGGGAAAGGCGCGGTAATTGTCTCACTTGTTTTCTGTGGACACCTCAACCGCGCCGTAAGGGAAGTGAGGAAGGTGGGAGTGAAAGTGGAAAGAGGAGCCACATTGGAGGGCTGCGGAGTAATTTCGACCACCTGGGAATCTTTAACGTGTGCCGACATCGCACAGCACACAGACTCCTCTTCGTTTTGCCTCCACCGAAACGCAGCCGCCGAGGTCGGGTTCGAACCCGGGTACTCCGGCACAGTAGTCAGGCGTCTTACCACTGCACCACCCCGGCGGAGCAGAGCCACCTCCGCTGCTGTTGTGGCTCTGGAAGAAGGAAAAGAAAATGCACGGGCCATGGCGCAAACCAGGCAATAAAGAAAAAAAAAATCCGGGCCATGTTGCAGTGGTAAAGCTCGGCCACGGCCGCTCGATGGAGGAAACGCACTAGGTGCGGCCTGCTACGT
>JAJIZL010050110.1:0-28842 GCA_023969395.1 Amblyomma maculatum
TTTTTTTTTCAGCTGCACCAGGCTCAATTTCTGCAAGAAGCCTTTCGGCCCAAACCACGGTACCTGAAAGTGTAACAGTCGAAATATTTGTAATATCAGACACATATCATCATCAGTACTTCGCTAACGATACGGAGCTGGCGACCTACGTGTGCCTTATTATTAACACAGTAAGTTGGCATCATGTGCTTTGCTGCAACTTAGCGAATTACGAAGTGCCTTCGAAATCTGCTTGCGCATTTCAGAAGTTACAAACTATGTTTATGATAAGACCGCATGAAAGTATCCCCCATTGCCATTGGCGCACCAAGAATCACTAACGGCAAAAATCTCGATATCGATTGAAGATATAAATTACAGACTACTTCATCCCAGCAATGTAAATATATGTAAATTGAATAAATCTGCCACCACAACATAAGGAAGTGAAATTACAACCTTTCAGTGATATCCTCAAAAGCAATCGTTCTGTTCTATGGAGGCAAATAGTGAACATTTATTTCGTTCGCTTTGTTTGGGGCACAACCCGAAGGAAATAAAAAACAGTATTATAACTGATGTAACGCAGCGTTGGGGCAGCCTTATGCACAAAAATATGGAATGAAGCTCGGAAGAACAATAACTTTGCAAGAATGCCACTTTGATTGAGAAAACTTTGGACGCAGTTATATTATTTCGTATAAGCCTATGTTACAGGACTGAAGACTCGGTGCAGGAACATTTGACGAATAGTTTGTTAGGAAATAAAATTACCATGCTCCCAGGACCACGATTGCGCCTTACCGCTTGACCATGCCGAAAAAGAAACCATCAAGGGGAGCAGCTGGAAGGGGAGACATAGGTACAAACCCGTACTATAGGTGAAAAATGTAAACAAACCCCGGTTCAGGCAACCGGACTGCTGCAATACCATAACTCGCGCTGATATCACAGCGCGAGCTGTCGCGAAGGGCACCCGGTGTGCAGACAAACTTGATTCTCAATAACTCTGGGATGCTTTTAACATTTAAACATTTTTATGCAGCATTTGGCCGTTCTGCCGCTGACTTGCGCGGCAAAGAGAAGTGGTTTGCAGTGTGGGGTTTAACGTCCCAAAGTGACTCAGGTTATGAGAGAAGCCGTAGTGGACTGCTCCAAAAATTTCGACAAAGTGGGGCTCTTCGATGTGCACTAACATCCCATAGCACTCAGGTGCCTTGCTTTTCGCCTCCACCATAAAGTCACCGCCGGGGATGGGATGAAGGAAATCGTGCATCGCAGTTATTCGAAAACAGTGCTTTCACGCTGTGCAGGGCAGCCGCAGGTAATCAAACCACAGCCTTGTGAGGGAACCAACACCCGTCCTGTTAGTTTTTTTTTTGTTGGTCGTTTATTTTCGAATCGTGTTTCATAATATTGCCTGTCGCCTGTGTCCTCCACTGCTTTTATTTTAGGCGAGAAAGATACGCCGGAATAGCGGCTACAGTGCCTTGCGCATTTATTACTACGGAGCAATGAGGTATAAAAGCAGCATGGATTCCTGAGCGCACCCCGTATCTCGGAGCTGCTTGTCTGGCACCGTCTCTGACGGTAGGTTTAATATGCAATACACTGAGCCCTCTGAACACTGCCTTAATTGGCTCCGAATTGCCTTAATTCATAACGAACTACGGTATGTAGTACGCTATGAATTTTCTTTACATGCGTCTAATCAAGTAAGGTTAATGGGAACATGAATGAAAAATAGAAAGATGCCTGATTATTTATTCGCGAGGACAGATAACAATTGCATTTATAGTACTGACATGGTCCTCCCTCTGATGAGAAGTCGCCGTCGAGCATGACGCCTTGACCGACTTGCCTTGGCATCGAGTCGTGAGCACCGCCACTATACTCATTGTTAAAGACGTCCGCGCCGAGCTTCCTGCTCTTCTTTCATGGTATGCCACTGTCGATCCACTGGGCCACCGCAGCGGAGTCGTAAGGGAAGCATCTTCATCGGCATTCCCTATATTTGTTTCGATATGGTTGAGATCAGCGATGCTGGCGGCCACTGCAGCTTAAGCATAGGCGTAGCACTCCAGCAGGGCACTCACAGCTCGTGTTTTACTCATAAACTGTGTGTGGAACAGGTGGCAGCCATCCTGAAATGGCCCGCCAAGAAGGTACGGAATCAAATACTCGATGAGGACTTTACACGAACGTATTCTGTTAAATGAGCCACCGATCGACAGAATTGGGGCGAGGTCGCTCCTGGCTGGTGGCATGCCACAACTTGACCGAGCAGGGACTGCTGCAGAATACGCCTTGAATATAACCAGGGATATGGCTTGGAATATAGAGAGTAACTATAAAAATATATCTAGTCCAAAAACCTGCAGCTATCCTTTGCTGAAAGCGGATATAAATATGAAGGCTTAAATTACAATCAACTGACATTTCAACCAACACTGGTATGTACTACGTACAAATAAAATATTTTTATTCAATACTGATCCTTTCTCAAGAAACGCGGTAAGGGTCAAAGATGGCTGGAGTGCATTCGTGAGGCTAAGACACAGTAACAACCATCCTAAAGATTTAGCATTGACTGGTTAATCAAACGTCGCCCGTTAATCTGTCACCTGTAAAGAAACCAGATTATAGCTGATGTTAAACACACACCCCACATGGTGTCATTGGTTCCGAAGTGGGGCGAAGAGGAACTCGTCCGTGAAAGTCGACTGCCTTCCAGCTTGTCCCGAGAACTGGTCGAAAACTTAGGCGAAGTTTAGTCGCTTTTACTATGCTTTATTTTCAGGTGCAGGTTTTCAGCGGCAACGCAGCTCATGATACCCGACTTTCACTACCTGATCCTGTAGTCCCGCACCTGCAACTGCGGTAGATTGCGTTGCGCATCTCACTGGCGTTCAGCAAGACGTCGAAAAGAGATGCAGAAAGTATCAATTCATGCTCTTTCGACGTGTAAGCCAGCGCTGAGCACCAGCATTTCTTCCGTCTTTATTCCTGTGCGCTCTTATAATGCGGCTCTGCAATTTTCTGCTCCTCCTAGTTGCGGCGGCAGATTTCTCGTAGAGGAGAACGGCAATACAATGCCGAACGGTGTGCCTTATCTCCTCAATCGGCATCCAAGATGGCGTCCTTGCGCAGTTTAAATGTTTCCTAATCCGACAGATCTCAAGGCAGGAGATGCATCCTTATAGCCAAGGTCACATCAAAGCGCTTTGACTACCCAGTTCTGAAGAGCAGAAGGCCAAAACAAACCATTGTTGTCTGGGTTCAAATTTCTGCCGTAGTCTACTAGGGGCAAGCCAGAATGGTTCTTTTATTTGGTAACCCTAGTGAAAGAACAATGATTTTAATCGACAAACATAACCGCATGATTTTTCATAGTTTCAGCACTTCTTATGTGGTTATTATTAGTGAAAGAACAACATCATAATCGACAAGCATAACCACATGATTTTTCACAGTTTCAGCACTTCTTATGTGGGTTTCAAATGGCAGTTGAATATTCTAATATGG
Source organism: Amblyomma maculatum (assembly GCA_023969395.1). NCBI lineage: Eukaryota > Metazoa > Arthropoda > Arachnida > Ixodida > Ixodidae > Amblyomma > Amblyomma maculatum. Next base: position 3,505 of record JAJIZL010050110.1, read on the forward strand.
TCGTAATAGTGTAGTGCAGGCTATAATTTGACTGTCGCCAGAGCGAATTTTACGTTAGAAAGCTAAACTTGATGTGTGCTTAATTTTTATTTACGAAACAGGATTGTTAGGTAGGCGTAATGCAAAACATTTCTTTGTTTTCTTATCCTGGTACCCAGCACCAAATGGAATGTACCTGTGTGAAGTTGTGTCAGAGCACCTCTGAAAGTGCATTAGCTTATATTATATTTATCGCTGTTTGAGAACTATTATCATTTTAACAACAATATCCGCAAGCTTGTAAATTGTTTTGTGTGCTCAACTGTGTTCATGGGGATTTATTCAGCCATAAAATATGCAGTCGCCTGCAAAAGCTGAATTCTACTGGATATGCCCAGCGGATGTTGTTACTAAAGATAAGAAAGGGGGGAGGGGGGGTCTGAGCACAGATCACTGGAGAGGCAATATAGAACATAGGAAGACTTAGTCACTGTGTTAATAAATGCTACACACTGCATTCTCTTTTTAAGGGAGTATTCAGGCAATGAAATAATGAATGGGTACAGACAAAAAAGTGATAATTTATGCACAAACACGATAAAAGGATATCTCCCAAAAGCTTTCTTTAAGCCAGCAAAAACAGCTTCTGTATCTGATCAATTATCAATGTTCACAACGGGTAACCGAGAAATTCAGCTCAGTGTGTTTCACACAAGGGCCATTAGGGATGTGCGCTTGTGCGGTTTGAATAAATATCTGGCGCGCAAGTTGATCAGTATTGTTGACAAACAAGTGTTGTAAGACTTTACATGAAAAGCTATTAAAGTAAATGAATGATTTACTGCCTGGTTTCAACATGGGTATGAAGTGGGCCGCACGGATAGTAAAGACATTTGTTGGGGAATTCACTGATACATTTTTACACTGCTTTAGATATGATATTATTAAAATTGAGGTACAGTTACTCTTAGAATCACAGCTTCTTTGACATCGTGCGAGACAGCTGCCTATGATAATTCAGGCGGCACTCCAGAGACAGGTTTGAGCAAAAGAAGGTGTTGAAAGTTTCTGCGAGATCACTCCCCTTGAAGGCTGATCAGAGCTGTCAGTGTTGGAAGCTACGATATTTCGCAATAGATTCAATGTTTTCCAAAACTGTAGGGGGTTCGTCCTTAGCATGTTTCTTATTTCGGTGTAAAGACATCTTGCTTGACTTTGCGTTCATGCTTTTCCTTTTAAAATGTTTTGTATTTGCCACAGGGCTGTGTATATTGAATTAAAAAAAAATAACTTCTTAATTGCGGTATTCATACATGAGGGAGATGCTTTTTTTAATTGTTCTCATAAGTACAAAGGTCTGAACAGATTCCTCCAGTTTAACTTGAAGAAGGCACAAATTATCTTCAGTAGCAGACGTGGGAATTTCGCATTTTTTAAACGACGCAAAATATTTTGAGCGAACGTTTCCCCCGGATATCTACCGCGGTCATATAGGCGTCTCTTATTTTTTCTTAATGGCCCAGCAACGTAAAAGTAGTGAGAATGACCATATGGTCGCTTATTTCTTTTTGCTAATAACGAAGTTCAAATTAGGACAGATAGATGTTAGTATCATATCCATTATATATATGTAGTTCTAGTAAATGAAAGTTAGCCAGCTTCAGTGATCGCCATCGTTAGCTGGTTGTGCGTAATATACTCAATTCTTTCTTCATGTTAGTAGATAACATGTGTTAGGGATCATAAGTTTTCAAAAAATAGGAAATTTGCACTTGGCTCTCTAGTGTATACGTAGCATAAGTCTTTGTCCAAGTGCCGAACCACACCATAATTAAATACTGGGAAGATATAATACACCTAAGGTTGCTAAGAGACCGCACGCTAGTGAAGGTGAGATAAATCATTTTCAGAGGAGTGTCATCGAGAATTTTGAGCGACCGATGTCGTTTTTGATTGCTGTCAAGAAGCCACCGCCTCCACAGACTTAACGATCGTCTCAATATACAATACATTTTGCCAAATAGAAAAGCTTTATGATTATTTGACAGGGTGGTAAGCTATGTCTACGTAACATATATTAATGTCACGCCAGAAATGCATTGTTGGGCGTCGATAGAAAGGTTGTTATGTAAGGGCAAGGAAAACAAACTGCAGCGTCATTTCTGTTATAAAAAGACTATCTGGTGATAGGGCGCGGTAGCTGGTGTTTACATGGAGGATTAAATGATTTTAGTGGAGCTGGACCGGACGGGATTTCCACTGTGAATCGTGCTAGTTGTTCACTAAAAGAAAATGTAGTGGCCCAGAAGTAGGTACCAAAGCTTATCGCCAGAATGTTCAGTTTCAACTTCTTTGATGTACAGTTATTTCTTTTCTTTCTAAGACTACCAATTTTAGGCAAGCAGGACAGTGTCCGTTTTAGTACGAAGACACTTTGTCAGTGCGGTGCGCTCGCTGATTTTCTTATGGCGCGGTGGCTTCTTTGCTCTCCTGGAGTGTCTCGGATGCACGTTCAGCAGCTTCATAAAGAACGACTATTCAACGACGAGAGCGGTACTTAGCATCATCTAGGTTAACATTAGAATCAGTGAGGGCTTTGATTGTTTCAAAATTCGATATGGAAAGTTGTCAATATTTCTGCGAATGGGAGACATACACAAGCATTTAAGCGTCTGCGCTGTTTAGGCGAAGCACAATTTCTTTCGAGGTTTGCTTTGTGGTCGTTAGGCTACGGCTTATCGATTTAAGTTCGGTCACCATTGCGTTCTGGCCAGCTTCGATCTCTGTAACAAGTGTCCGAACTACACAAGTTGAGTGGCTTCTTCCAATGTGTATTATTGCTGCAGCTTGCTTCAGCATGTCCTGACCGAATAAGAAGCTCAAGGATACCAGCACTCCGACAAAACGAAGTAGCAATTCACTGTGTGCTCGGCAGCTGCATCACGAAATTATAGCTAGTTTTCATAGTCAGTAGGAATTCACTAATAGGCACCGTTACAACCAATTCGAAAGGTGTCAGACTAAATGCATGGATGCACAGCTTTCATAAACATTGAGCGGTGAGTCTGACTTCCTTTTAGAGCCGCTTTTTATAAGTGGCGACGGTGCTAATTCTTATTCTAGGGCTTCCTTTTTGATTAAATGGCCAATAGTGGTGATGTCAACGTTGGGTTCATGTAAGTGATAGTTATGCACCCGCCATGAGCCGGAGTAAACGACCATCACAGTCGATCTCGGTGTTTGCGGGGGCTGCTGTACAGAGCTGTAGCACATGGACAGCTGAGATCACCTGCGCAAAAATGGCGAAGAGTGACAGGCAAATTGGCATGGCTATACTGCTTTTGAGCCACCAAGGATGTGTTCGCTGTACCGTCTCTTTATTGAAGTCTGAGGACAGTTGTTACAATGTCAACATTATGTATGGACACCTTTTTACTTCACCCTCAATGCCTAGGTTCCCTTCACATCTGAAGCTTAGGGGTATCTCGTTACTCCTCGATTTCTAACCGGGGCAAGCTTACGTCTGGCTTACGAAGTGCTTGGAAATGAACGCAGCTTATGTACAGTAAAGCATCTGGTCCTGCACTGTTTTAGCCGATGGCGTCATATTGACACGCTGCATTCTTTATCTTCCCTCTGTGCGGATCGCGAGCGTGTGCCTCCTCGAGGCGAAGAAACCGACGTTCGTCTCCTCGAGTCGAAGAAACTGAAGTTCTTCTGTCGAAGCGGGCCTGCTAGTTTCCTGCCGCACTGTGACTTCTGTTACTCCTGTGACCCGCGGTGACTTCTGATCAGAGACTTCACACCGTGACAATATAGCCATAAAATGGGCCGTCTCGAGCATTGGTAGGCAATTCTTGCGTCCACATTCCCTTGGGGCTTCAGCAAATCGGCAAAGCTATAAGCCGCAAAGAAAAATGCTTAATGGTTACAAACAACCTGATGGATAATTTGCTCATAACTGCCAAGAAACTACGCAGTAAAGGTATCCTATTCCGTATTTCAGTTTTTGAATGTGTCTTCTTTATTTACAGCAATCTTAATAAATCCCGAAAGCGAGACTGCCTGCATAGCTTTCAGGAGTTCCGATTCGTGTTTCAGGTTAACATTAGGCTCAGAGAAACCCGTGATCCAAGGATACAACTTCTTTTGACTGGTCTGGAGTTGAGCGTAGTAAGTACATTTTCTTTTCGCTCACATAATCTTGGCTTCTAATAGAATTAAGTTACCCGACGTTTGGTTTCGTTCATGTTTTGTAGAATGAATCATTTTTGAGTGACAAAGGAGGCACTTTCAAAGCAGAAACAACTATAGAAAATCTTGGGCGATACGCACTTCAGGAAAAGGCACGATTCGGAAACCCGGATACGCTATATTTCTTAACTGGGTAACCTATGCTTTTCTAGCTTTATGAATATAATTTTCTATCGACAGCATTACATGTGAGCCCAATATATTTCATTTTTGTTTATTTTTTGACAGCCGCGACGCATACGGAACGCGACGGGGACGTGACGATAGAACACTGAGAGGTGAGCCATTTCAAATTCGATGGGAATTAAGAGAGGCTTAAGTATTCGAAGCTGTATAAATGCACGCAAAAACGCGCCCTCTTGATTTCACTTCTTTTACCTTCTTTGAGATCCTGAAAACACAAGTAATTTTGTGTGCGCATGGTTTCTGCGTCAAATATATTTGTCTTTATGCTGAAGTCAATATTTCAAACTTTGTGGGCTTGGCAATTACGTTATAATGTCTTTACATGAAACCGTCTAGGCTCGTAAAAGACAGTACATTGCAGAGCATTGCAGCATGAACATGAGAAGGTAAGGCCAACAGAGAACTATGATATAGTGCACAAGTTGCACGAGCCATTCTAATCATTTCAAAGCATTTTCAAATATATAGTGCGCTTTTATAAGAAACAGAAATATTCCTTTCATATTCCTTGGGTGGTTTAGAGAGAAATCTCCACTTTTTTGAAATGCATAACATGAACCGCTAGCTTATTCGTACTCTATTATCGCAGCGTATACTTCCATTGTTTGCCCTAAAAATCATTCTAGCATCAGCGCTTAGCTTCTATTTAAGAAATACGTAGTATTTGCAGAAACGCTCTACCCTTTCAACCTTCTAATCTTTCGATATAGTTTTAAAATCAAGGAAAGTGCATTCCTATCCGATAGGAGACGCTATACGCTCTATTGTTTTTATTTCTTGAATAATACACACGATTTATAGCACCCACGAAGACAAATTTAACATGCAAGAGCTGTGGCCTTGTGGTAAAAACATTGTGGTAAGTACCAGGAGCGAATCCGGTGGCGTCGGGCACCCATTCGTTTCCAATGGGTAAACAATTTCCCTCGGCTTGGTCCTCTGCTCTTCTGGTGTAAAATGCTCTGGGAAAGCGGTGATGGACCAAAATTTGCAACATATACCTTTTGGCACACAAGAAGACGTTATGATTGTTGAATGGTGGAATCAATCACTGGAACATCGGCGCAAAATGCAATGACGCATATCCCAACTATTTCACCCAAGTATTGTCTAGCACCAGGCCGGGGTAAACCGATGGGTAACAGGCGGCATTCAGGATTCAGCCTGGCACATACAGAACGCGAGGCGGATGCTCTACCATAAGGCCTGCTTCGGTTATGAGTAGTGACGCCAATGACGTGGGTAATCTAAAAGGAATATAGCCGGGTCCCAGCAGAGCTCTGAACAACCTGTTCAGTAGTGCACGCGTGAACCCTTGAATTTAATGAGCTCAGTGACTAGACGGGTTACACGAGCTATTAGGCCTCTTGATGTTGATAGTTAGCGCTGGAGTTACACTTCAAAATCGCTTTTAGGTTTTTCAAGTGTGACTTCCGAAATGGCGGAAAGCAATACGTACGTTGCAATTGTATGCGGCTATATATATATATCACCTGCCAGTAAGATTTACTGAGAGGCTAGGCCACTCGTAATGCCGTTTTCAAGACAATAACAAGGCTCAGGTCATGCTCGGACATGCTGCAATTTTTTTCTTTCCTCTACGCGAAATTGCGGCCGCGCAACGATGTGGTCTCTGAAACATCTTCGCATTATGATACACTCTTGGTTCCGCAGGTGAAGTCTTTATGGACCGATTCTTTTTGAGTTTAGTGCTCGCAGCTCGAATAAGGCGGCTTTTGTAATAGGAGAATGCACTTACGTCACAATGGCAGATGGGCTCCGATGTTATGCAACATGGCAAAGGGCGGCGGGCACATTTTGTTGCCTTGACACTTCCTGCTCCGAAATGTAGTGCTGAGGCTCTGCACCACAAAATAGTGCATGTGACGTCACTTTAGCTCATCATGTATGAAATACGCGTCTATGCCTACTTCTCTGTGCAACGAACACGTAAATTCCACTGGTCACTATACCGTCAAACCAGAAGGCGCTGCCGCAGTTTCTATCAAAGGTATTTTATGCTAGCCACAGTGACCTCGAAAGCGCAGACACCTGATTTTGAAAGTAACATGGCCCTAAAGCAAAACAACAGTTACCTTGCGATGCAAGGAAAGGTATCCACCACATTGTCGCGTAGCAAACAAGATAACAAAGTAATGGAAGAGCTTAAAATCTCCAGCAACTTCATTGAATGCATCAGATACGCAGTTAAATCTTAATTTCTTACCAGAGCGAGTGATAATGTGGAGGGTGCATTTGAAGATAATGATGCGAGAGAGCTGGAAAGCGAATGAATGCTTACGATGCTCGCGTTCACTGCATCACATACAAAAAAGTTCATATGAGAACTGTACATGCGGCTAATCTTTTTTTTTTACGGCATTTATTTAACCCTTCAGGTCCCGAATGAATTACGTAATGCCAGGCATTATAACATGTGTAACGTTCTTTGAAAATGGTGAAAAAAACGAAACAAAAATCAAAACAACGAAAACGTAGCACAGGTAACAAATGCAAAGATTATATTGAAGATTCACAGATATATTCAGATCGGGATAACCTCAATGCAGCAAAAAAAAAAAAAACAAAGCAGGTGAGAAGGCATGCGGTGAAGTTTGATCAGAGAGAATAACGTGCGTATGAGAAGCTATTGCTTGAGGACAGAATGAGCTGTTCATTCGTAGCGTGCAGCCAGGAATACGTGATGAGACGGGCTGTTGCTTAAACGGGTAGATCTTAGATGTGCTTCAGAACATTTGTGCCTGGAATTCGGATGATAGTAAAAAGTACACAAAAATGTATTGACGAGGTATAAGACAGCGCGACCCGAAAGAAACACTGGATTACATGGAGTAGCTCTAGCAGATATATCGTGCAGTGCGCTTTTGAAAAGATTCGATGTTAGCGGCAAGTTGTACTTCAATGTATTCCATACTGCAGACGCGTATTCGAGCTTCGGGGTGATGAACGTTAAGAAGGCTCATTTTTTAACTTCTTGGAATGACTCGTTCAGGTTTTACTGCATGTAGCCCAGAGTGCGCCATGCGGCGCGGCAGATGTTTTAGATGTGAGTTACCCATGATGGTGACCATGTAATATTGTCACGTAGTGGTGACGAGGTCTATGACACAAATGAAGGGTCGATGATTGCACTGAAGAAACTATTGGGCTGACTTGCGCCCGCAAAAGAACTAAGCAACTCGGCGGCGGCGATAGCAACAAACGTGCTCGTCGATCGTCGAACAAAGAAATTCCCGTCACAATATACACGCAAAGATACTTTTATCAAGTCGTTTAACTAACGCGAGCTAAGTTGATGTAGTATGAAGGGATAAATCGGGCTTTGAAGGCAGGAAATTGTCATGACTTTACATTTCGCTAGGTGTATGGCATAAGCCAAGTTTCTCATTAAAACGTGGTAGCGTTTAGGTCTTGTTGCAGGGCGCATGCGTCGTCCTAACTTTTTATGGCACGGTAAATGACCCGATCATCTGCGAATATCTCTTTAGACTTGATGATAGAAGGCAGATAATTTATGTTATTAACAAACAAAATCAGGGGGTCTCCTACATTTCTCTTAGGAGGAGTATGGCGAAAGCCTACCCTTCCTCTTGTACATATAAATATAATTGGTTTTCATTTTAGAAAAGGCGCAGTATCTTCCACAATTTATCCCTCAAGTTCACAGTCGAGTGGCGTTCCTTGGCGCGAATTCAAATGTGGAATTGCAGATGGCAGGAACGCTAGACAAGAACGCAGCTCACGGAATCTTGTCGAATATGACAGATCTCGCGCACAGATCTCGCGCTAGACAAGAATGCACCTCATGGAATCTCGTCGAATATGATAAATCTCGGACACAGATCCTGCGCCCAACTTCGCTCACAACTCTCGCTCACGGGATTTTGTTTCATGAGCTTAGAAAGGCTTTCGCCTTAATAAAAGAGACTGACCGTCACCCTGAGAAACACCTCATATTACGCTTGCAAGAGAAAAGTTACAGTAGTTAGAGCATCCGAACTGAAAGCTACCTTACAAGGTGTTCTCTATCCAGCATGATAATCTGCATTACTCCAATGCAGGACATCTTTAACCATCAATAATGTAAAGCGCGATCAAACGTCTTTGAACAATTTAAATTACACTGGCAGTCTGATGCTAGTCGGCCATGCGCTGTAATAAATCATGAATAAATTCTTATAATTGCGTTTCGCATAAAAATAGCTTTTTAAAACCGTGTTGCTGAGGGTAAAACCAGATAATGATTTCATAGGGGTAGATGCTGCGCTATGTTTCACTAGCTTTGAGATGATGCTTGTCAAAGATATTGGACGGCAAATAAACAGGTTTGAGCGCTCAGCATATTTAAAAATAGCCATAGTTTGTGCTTTATTCAATCGCCGGGAACACTACCGATGTCAAGAAATTGCGAAATGATAAGGTGAAATACGCGGTTTAAAAGTGATGAGTGCTTGTTAGCGATTTGCTGTTGACTTCATCACACCTTCTGGACACCGGTAATGTAAGGGAGTTCATATAATGGGATACGCCCTCTGCATTAATTTCAAAGTATATATTGATTCTGCAGGAACGATGGGTACGTTTTTTATTGAAGTGGGGTTAACGGACGAGTTTGGTTTAAGTGAATTAAGAAACTAGCTTTTTTCAAATTCGGGGGGCTACAGACCTCGCATCTCTTACAAACCACCCGAACAAAATTACGGGCATGCTTATAACGTTTCCTGGATATGAACGTGAAGGCCTAGTTTGATGTTTCGTTTATAGGCAAGATCTGCAGATTAGGCATTTCGCCCATAGCTCTAGAATCGGCACATGTGCATGAAGACAAAACGCATTCATGTTCTGATCTGGAAATTCCTGACGCCCGCTCAGGTTTCAATTTCTTCAGTCACTATTAAACTAAGTGGGTTACACACATCCCGAACCTCCACCAAGTAAATTATCAACAAAGCCATCCTCGCACACAACTGTCACTCTGCTGTATCAGCATTGTATAATCTCAACAACCGCCGGACCCATCACCGTTTCACCAGCCGCCAGGAAAGCACCCCTGAAGCTCTTTCCGCTTGTTCGCTAAAGCCAGGCACCACTGTTTGGCTCCGTCGGTACCTTTTTCTCCTAAGGCTGTTCGTCTGCAACCTGCGGTCAGGAGTCAACCTCCTGCAATTCGGCATTACCAGGGCGTGCATTATCGCGAAGCTGCTACAACTTATCTATTGTGGCGTTTTCCTAAGGGTACTTCCGACGAGCGCCATTTTGAACTTTTAAGACTCTTCCGCCAGAGGTCTCTTTTGGTCTACCCCGCGCGCGACTAGCGCCTGGTGCGTTATCACAGAGATCCAGAATGACGTCCTCAGCCCACGTGGATACAACTACTACATTTTATGGTGTACACCAGTGCGAAGGCAAACCCACACGTAGTTTTACGATACTTAAAAGACGCAGAACTATCTTTCTGATGGATACCTTACGATTCGATTTTTTGTCCCTCACGACGCGAACTTGAAACACAGAAATTGCAGGCTTTCGTAGCAAACAGTACTAAAATTTCTGTTGCCTTTATACAGCTTGTGGTTTTGTCGGCCACAAACCTAAGCTTCTGCAGAATATTGTACAGTACAAATAACTGTTTTAAACATTAAAATACTCAAATACATAGGAATATTGGAATGTACTGCAGATCTTTATAAAAGCTCACTTCACAAAAAAACGAGAAATAGTTATGTATTTTTGGCATCGTTTTACTATTTCTTTTATGGCGGAGATCTCTGTTTCCGGCATTGTAATGAAGGTCTTGAGAAGCTCCAGTAGTAGTATGCTATTTTTGAAGTAAAATAAAACGACAAAAAGAAAATGTCGTTGAGCTCTGAAGTTAGTAGAAAGATATTACGATACTTTTTGATGCTATGTTTATGTTGAAAACATTTAGTCGCGGACATTTTGTCAGCGTGTTTAATTTAGTGAATATCAAGGATCCTTTCATTTATTCGGCATAATAGACAAAGAGTGGCAGCTCATATCTACAATGATCCTCTTTATCACTATTCTGCTCGACTGAGTTTAACTACAAACTCAAGCAAATATTTAATAATAAACCGCTTCCTTAAAGCCGTAACATCTTGCACATTGCAACTTCTCCTTTCAGGTCTTGGTTACAACAACGGTATTTGTGATACCTGGTTTGTGGCTTTGGGAGAGGACGTGCCGGGAACGTTCAGTGGAGCGGACACATTTGCCCACGAGGTTGGCCACTTGTGAGTTCACTGTTTTATTTATGACAAATGCCAACCATTGAAACCCATTTTGTATGGCGAACTTGAATCACAAAGTGAGGACTGTTAAGGGTATACTCTAGACAGTACACTCTATCATTGATCGGTTGGCGTAATATGTGGCTACCTCAAGCCATCTATCTTCAAAGCGGGAGTCAGGAGAGGGTCTTAGAATGTCTAATCCAACACCCTAGATTCTCCAAATTGCTAGAACTTTACCTGTAAACATGGGTGCCGATTACATCGTTGGTGCCCCTAGGAACATAACATTGGACAGAGCTTGAGAGGTCAGGCCACACGAACCGACAACAGACATTGTAGCACGTGCGCGAAGAGCTGAAATGAGCAGCATTAGGAAGATCACGTAGTTCATAGAGGAAAACGATGCGTCCTCTTTTTCAAATGAAGAGGCGAAGGGTGTGGCTAGCAGGGCAAAGCTTTCGATGCTACACAAGGTCAGCAGCGATTGAAAAGCGGATGAGGTTAGGGCGAAAGTTATGCGTTATAGTAACTATCATCGTAAAGCGAAAACCATTGATGCCAGGCTTGGTCCGGGGACGTGCGCTTTCTTGAGCTTAGCCGACTGGAAGACCCTAAACTAAAAACATAAACAATTAGATCAACATCATATTCATCAAATGTGCACTGTCTGACAAACAATGCACAAAACAGTGCAGAAAAATATGTTACGTGGTTAGAGTTACTATTTTGATGATATATTGAAATTAAATATTCGTGAAGTTCAGATTGAAATTTGCCTGGTGTGCCCTGCACAGCTTCAAAACCTTATTTCCTAATCTCCCGTAGGCACGGTGAAGCCACTCATTACCACCTCTCATTTTCTGCAATCTCCTTCAATTCCTGCCCCCCCTCTCCCCAGATGTAAAAGCTTTAATCAACTTTGAACGGTGCTCTATTTTTAAATGGGAGAACAATTTTCTACTTGAAATGCCAGCAAAACCAAGTGAAATACGCTGAATACAGAAATCGGAGGTAATTTTTATTAAAAAATGAATTTAAGTAGTAGGACTATGTCACTCGGGGTGCATGCAAATTAGGTACGATCGGGATATTTGAAACGCTTACAAAACGCCCACCGGACAAACGAGAGTTATAGCTTTTTCACTGAGTAAACGTCTCCAAAATTAAAATTTTCGTTGCATCGCCACCTCCTTCTGGCTGCGTTCACTCAATCGCTTGTATGTGATAGGCCTTTAGTGTCTTGCTGAACTGCAAACCCGAGCGAGTAAGATTCTTGTCTTGCACAAATGATAGATGACCTATATTGCCACGATCGCATAAGACGTGATACAACATTGCACCAAATCCCGGTAATTAACATTTGTCTACGTCCCCTGGATGCATCTTAACCAAAACAAATAATGATGCTTTTCTCATTCCAGAAGTATTACTTCGTGCGCTACGTAACTTAGATATTTCTCAATGGAAGTTGTCTAAAAAATCAGTATGCGCCTCGCTTTTATTCCTGGAAAAAAAATTGAAATGAAACACCACATCGAGCAATCAACAAACCGCCCAGAACATTTCATTTCCAAAATTGTCTGAAAGTAAACATAGAGTGGTACTCACAAATATGACTTCGTTGACCGGCTTCTGGAATTCGCTGGAGCTGTCGTAAGGTGTCAGAAGTGTTGCAAAGAACCACGGCCGAACGTAAGCCTTCACTCCAAACGCACACGTGCGCACCACAGCCGGCGCCGTTATGAGGAATACGAACAGCTCACCACAAGCGATCAAACATTCTTGTCGCGCTGGTTGTCAGGCAGGCTACCAAACCAGAGTCGTTACCTATTGTACTTAACTGCTCGATCGCAAGGCAACTGGGAAGCACGCGGGAAGAGAAGGTATGCAGCTGAAAGATGTGTAGAAGGACGAGGAGAAAGAGAATTAGCCACCTACAGAGCATTCAGGCGTGAGGAAAAACTAGTTCGAGCAGGCGATTGAAAAAAAATTTCACAAAGAAAAAAGCGCCCTGCGCGAGGAGAGTAGTGGGGTGCTCTTCTGTGAAAAAGGGGCAAGCCAGAAGAGCTGCGAAGGTGAGGTTCGGATGAGGCAAACCTAGTGAATGACGACAAAAGCAGGGAAAATGCCTTGTGGGCCGTTCACGGCCAGACCTCAAGTGGCGAAATATCCTCTTGCGATTTTTGCGGGGAAAAGCACGGCTTTAACATAATTGTCCTTTTGGCATCTCCAAAATCTCCCATAATGTGTGCAACCCAGTGCTGTGGCCTGCGATGGTTAAAGGTAGCATAAAAATGCTGCCATAAAATTGAGAAAATATATATATATATATAGTGGCTGCACTGCAACCATAGTTCTGCATAAAAAGTACCAAAATTATAAAGAAAGGAGTTAGGCAAGGAGACACGATCTCCCCAGTGCTATTCACAGCTTGCTTAGAGGAAGTATTCAGAGACTTGGAATGGGAGCAGTTATGAATAAGGGTAGATGGAGAATGCCTCAGTAATGTGTCATTTGCTGATGACATTGCCTTCTAAGTAACTCGGGGGATGAACCGCAAATTATGATTGATGACCTAGACAGGAAAAGTAGAAAGGTAGGCTTGAAAATCAATATGCAGAAGACTAAGGTAATGTTCCACAGCCTCGGGAAGGAACAGCAGTTTACATTAGGTAGCGAAATACTGGAAGTAGTAGGCGAATATGTCTACTTAGGACAGGTAGTAACCGCAGATCCGGACCATGAAAAGAAAATAACAAGAAGAATAAGATTGGAATGGAGCGCATTTGGCAAGCACTCGAAAATTATGACTAGCAGCTTACCGGTATCGCTCAAGAGGAAAGTATACAACAGTTGCATCTTACCTGTACTGACCTATCGGGCTGAAACGTGGAGGCTAACCAAGAGGGTTCTACTTGAGTTGAGGACAACTCAGAGCGCTACGGAGCGAAAAATGGTAGGGGTAATATTAATAGATAGGAAGCGTGCAGAGTGGGTCAGAGAAATAACTCTAGTTATTGATGTTCTAGTGGAAGTTAAGAAGAAAAATGGGCATGGGCAGGACATTTAGTGCAAAGAGAGGATAACCGAAGGTCACTTAGTGCAACAAAGTGGATTCGAAGGGGAAGAAAGTGTATCAGGGGGCGGCAGAAAGTTAGATGGGCGGATGAGATATAGAATTTCGCAGGGGTCAAGTGGATGCAGCTAGCACAGAACCGGGTTAATTGAAGAAATATGGGAGAGGCCTTCGCCCTGCAGCGGGTATAGTCAGGCTGATGGTGATGATGATGATGTGGATGACCCCGCAGGGAGCTACGAAAAGACAAATAGTACTTGTAATGTTAAGACACAGGAAGCATGGTGGATCGATTAACAGGACAAGCTATTTCTTCATTCTGGTAGAAATGAAGAAGAAATGGACGTGAGCATGTCATATAATGCAAAGGGAAGATAACTGATATGTGAGTAGGGGAAAAATCTAGGTTATAATTGAAGGGAAGTGTAGGAAGGAACAGAAGGAAGTTAGGTGACCTAGCGATGTTAGGAAGGAGTGGAGATCGTCCCTGCAGTTGGTGCTACAGGCTCGTGATGATCGCAATATTTATTGCGGAGAGTCGGATCCTCAGGTTGCGTTCGAAAACGTGGCCGACGCAGGAGCAGTTGATACCGGCTATGCAGTCATAAGGCGTCGGCTGCTCCGCTGCATATTGGCGCCGAAATGAAAAATGTGAAACCTAGAACTGTAAACGGTAATACAAGGCTGCCGGGCGCTTGGGTATGCGACCGAATTGACCACAGGAAACACAATCGAGTTAGGTAGTTCTACGCCCACGAGGACCTGAGTACAAACACGTCAGGCACGTTAAAATATGCGTCTGTAAACATTGAGCCGGACCTACAAAGGGGAAAATGTATGCAGTTTACAGCGAACTATTCTAAAGACAGTGGCAGCGAAGTTAGCGGTTCTGTAGGGAGCTGTATTGAATGGCAGATCCGATATTATCCTCACATAAAGACGTAGGGAAGCATATGGGAGCCAAATAAATTTCTGCTGTGCGCGCCAGCTGAAAATGTCGTTAAAGCGATGGCACTCGTCGGTTAATGATACGCCCAGTATAGCAGCAGGTTGAAAAAGGCGCGGTGATCTGCGATGTTCTTCGATATGCGGCCGCGATTTTCTGAGTCACATCAGGTGACATTGAATTGGCCACTAAAATGCTGCCACACCTTGCTTAAGAGCGACGTAATATTTTGTGGAAGACTGAGTTGGAGGATGAGGACGAGGATGACGAAAGGCAGGGAGGTTAACCCGTAAAAAGAAACCGGTTTGCTACGCTCCACTGTGAGAAAGGGGTGAGTGGATATAAAAGTTGTGAGAGAGGTATGGGTGAAGTTAGTAGTTTTCTGCTGCGCTCTTTGATTAAACTGGTTGGCTGCAAATATCAAGAAGTCTTCACTTTAAAACGTCTCAACTTCTTAAATTTGCCTCATGCATCTCACTTCGCCTCATCGAGTAGTTCCGTAGCATAAGAGGGAAGTTCCTCCTTATATAGATGCCGTCACACTCATATATTGCTAACCGCTTCAACACATTTCCGTACTGGTCGCCAGAAAAGTTTTCGGGAACACAGGAATGAGTCATCACCATGAAAGCAGTGTTATAGTTTCTCTGTGACTCTCTGCGTTCAGTCATTGAGTCCAACCCGCTGCCCCATCTATGAGGTTCGTTTGGGCAATGCGCATGCGCTCGTTTGCGGAGTACCGTGATGAACATTATTGGAAATACCAACACCTCCAACAAGGGTTTGCGAGGTAGAAGGTGTTCGCAGCGAATAAACCACTGAGAGACACAAGGTATAGTCACAAGGCAAACTCCAATGCAGCGAATTCGGCCAGCGAGTATGCTTTAAGCCCTCAAAACTGTGCCTGTGCCTGTGTTTTAAACAATATTTTGAGAGAGAAACCAACGCAAGCTCGTTGGCGAAACTTATTTATGTAATATACAGCACACGCACAGGCCAAAATATTCCCCTTTAAATTTCAGAATCTCCAAACTCTAAAAATGTCGCCTCAAGGTCGCTAGGACTTGCTTACAAGAATGAAAGCCGGAATGTAGCCGACATATTGTAGCTATTTAAGTGAACACACACAAATCAATTCTTAAGCTATTTATTTGGATATACTTTGAGTAGGTCGGAAGATATCTACTTGTCACAAGTTAAAATAATATTAGGGGTGGTAGCGAATGGCAAGAAGCCCGACTCTGGCCTTTCATTAAGTAAGAAATCTGTTGGTGAATAGTTTTCATACATTTATGAATGAAAAATGAGCCGGATAACTTATATTGCTACAAAATGTTTCTTGGGAAACGCCAGCAGGAAAAGGCAGCTTTCATTAGCAAAGTAATTTTATACACCACTCTGCTTTAACGCTCTTGACAATTTGGCAAGGGACAGTTGTGCTATGTTACGAATGTTAGCTGCCGAATTTCTTTCACAAAACTTTGGGGTTTTGTATAAGCTTTGTGAACAGACATTCATCGCAATTGCTGTCGTAATATCTTGAACCTTATCAGCCCATTGTAGCCGACGAAAATGTACAGTTAGAACTGGTGCTTTGTAAAAGCTGACTGCCGTAATTATTAACTCTCTTACAGGCTGGGAGCAACTCATGATGGCCAAATTGCTGATCACGCGTACCCTAACAAACCAAGCGCACAGAATTGCCCGTTCTTTCAAGGCTACATCATGGGCACTGGGAAGCTTGGTGCCATCAGCCACCACTACTCCCAATGCAGTCTCGACCAGATGAAGTACATTGTCACGTAAGTTGACATGACACTTGTAGAATCCCTCCACCTACACATCCCCGCTGCCAAGATATGCGGAAGGTAAAACTCGACCAGCACAAATAAATCGCAATACAGCGGTTATTGCTACTGAACTCCACGTTTGCATCTCTTCTACACAGATGTACACCCTCCCTTAATTTTTATCTAAACGCTAGAGCATCGACCGCCGAGTCCATTAGCGCCAAATGACGGCACGCAGCGGCGTAACAATCAAGAAAACGCACATGCGCTCAATGGGCTGTCCGTTGCAGCTTTCCTCTATGAGGTTATTACGCAAAGCGGGCAAAATAGCGTCTGCTTTTTTTGTCGATTATTGAAATTCTTTGAGCTTCCTGGACAACGCTTAAAAAGATAATACGACAACACATACCGCACTCATTCCTGTAGGAGAGGAAGGTGGGAATTCGCAAGCGGAAAAAAGCGATCAAATATAGTTCTTATCGCTTCAATGTAAATAAAAGCTCTCACCCGCTTTCTAGGAAATGTTCTTCGTGTAGTATCAGGAATACTACAAAATAAACACCACAAAATGCTAACTGGAGCTCAGTTATAACTATTACAGTCATGGAAAGCATGTAGCCCCTTGAAAGATATTAAGTTTCTAAACATCGCAGTCGCAATCGCGCGTTTAGTGCCGGACAAGCCGCTTTTACTGGCTGGCACTGCATCGTCTGAATGCCAGATCGTTTTCCTACCCTGAAAGTGTACATATGATCGCACGCGCTTAGCTTCCCAGAAACGTACCAGTGTATTCACAGACAGATAGGGGTGTACGAGTTTTGAGCTGAAAGTTTTAAGCAGTTTTCATACGCTGGATATTTGCGGATGCGCCGGGAGGACTACCACGTAGCTCCTCCCTTTGCACTCCACAATATAATGATTAGGCTGTGATGTAATGGCAGTTATGGTGATTTACAATCTTCTTTTCCTGACAAACGCGCCCGTCTCTTTCCGGCACGTGTCTAACATGTAGCTTTTGTGTAACGGGGAGTATTGAAGCTAGCACGCTTGCACAACCTTGATGTTTTATTTATACAAGAGCGTAATTTGCGCTCTCCTGCTGAGGTTAGTTCTTTTCGTTCGCGTTTCAGTGCGGACGCTTTCTTTACGCTGACGAACTCGAGGTTTTGCGGCGTTAGAGTGATTTTTCTCATGCCGGCATGTCGGGCAGGAGCGCATCGCACATTTGGTGTTGATGGCCGCGTCCTTGTCGTAGACGTTTTTCTTAACGGACGGAAGGTCAGGTTCGTGAATGTGTATGCTCCAGTTACGCGCGCTTTAACGAATGTGTTCTTTCGTTCAGTTGCGTCGCAGGTTTTCGAGCCTATCTGGCACGTGCTCATAGGTGATTTTAATTGGGTACTTTACTCAACACATAACATCTGTGTACAAAGTCAGGGTACGTCCTGATATAATGCAGAGGTGTTGGGGAAGCTTGTACGAAAGCTCCAGCTATCCGACGCGTATGTCACTCCACACGGCGACGCTTTCGTGGCCATAAGGGCACGAGGCCGGTGCGGGAGTCGCATTGACCGCGTGGATCTGTCTCCCACGCTTGCTGATGTCTTAGTATCCTGCGAACTGGTTACTCCACCTGTTACTGCACACTCATCAGGAACTTGGCGCATGGATGTCTCCGTCCTCTACGGTCTTATCAGTGTCCACGACATCCGCCGAGACATAATCAGCTCAGTCGGTAAGATTGCAGATTTCAGTTTTGAGATGTGGGATTCGTTGAAGCTTGAATGGTGCGATATTTTGGTCCGCGCAGATAAGCAAAGGCGGGCGCGCAACACTGCAGGATTGAACGACGTGCTGCTCCGCATGAGAATCATTGGAAACGCTGACGAGTTGACGTTCTCGATGCGTAAGTATTTGGAAAGTCTTCGCATGCGGCATCATCAGATTCTAGAAGAGGGATCGCAAGCCTCGCGCATCGCTAAGGACCTGCGTCTGCCTGCTTACGATCCGGACGACTTAACGTACGCGTGCAGCTGTCGGCACAAAAATGACAGACCTGCCCCCATCGAGGAAGTGCGCATGCAAGACGGGACAACGTCCATGGAGCCTGCAGATGTTGAACGCGTTTTTCGAGGCTATTTCAAAGCGACCTTCGCGTCGGAAGGCCTCTGCGAGCAAGGAGGTTTTGAGAGAGCGACTGCAGACTTCTGCGGAACATTACCCATCCACCGGATGACATGATTAAGATGCTGTGCGCCCCAGCAACGGATAAGGAAATTGTAAGCGTGTTGCGAAGCATGCACCAAGATTCGGCACCCGGACCAGATAGATTGGTTACGGGGTTTTATTGCACTTTCTTTGATGTCATTGAAAGGTATCTGACGCGCCTCGTGAAATTTTTTTCGAAGAGGGCAAAAAGCCAGCATCGTTTTCTTCAAGCCGGATCGTGCTAGTGCCGAAGCATGATGCGACTTTATCGGAGCTGGAGGTGTGGCGCCCGATTACGCTGCTTAACATGGCTTACAAGTTGATGATCTCCCTTTTGGTCAAACTGCTGCGCCCTGTCCTACCACCTCTTGTCAGAGAGTATCAATCATGTGCAGTTCCGGGTCGCACCGTCTTTTCGTCAATCACGCTGACCCGAGACGTGTTCGCTTATGCAAAAGAGAAGGCAGTAGACGAGGTCTTTCTCCCCTCAGTCGAAGGCATTTGACAGAATCGAGCACGGCTTCTTGTTTCCTGTCCTCCGCTGCTTCGATTTGCCTCCGGTATTTATCGACAGGATACGAGTTTTGTTCAGCAACCTAAGTAGTGCATTGTTCTGAACGGGTCAATATCCCCTCCTTTCGCAATAACAAGAGGAGTTCGCCAGGGTTGCCCCTTGTCGCCTGCACTTTTTGTCTTGTCATCACATCCCCTCTTAAGGAGCGTTGCCTGTGAACGGCTCATCCGAGGCTTTCCAGTGACGGGGCAAGAAGCGGTAGTGATATCAGCTTACGCTGACGGCCTCTCGCTTTTCTTACGCTATGGCCGCAACTTCGGCGCCTTTCTTGCTGTTTTTGACACATATTACAATTTGTCTGGAGCGCAATTGAACGCCAGCAAAAGCTACGCGCTGCATCACTTTGGCTCTTTCGCGGACCCTCTCCCAGTTTGTGTTCCATTTGTCGACGCGGTCCGTGGGCTGGGTGTTATTTTCGAAGAGCGGCGTGTCGCCACGGACCTGGCAGGATGTGGTCACGCGGGCCACAGGTGCGAGGTCGGAGTGCGCCCAATTTGCACTTTCCGTAAAGACAAAAGTCGAAGTCGTAAAGACTAAGGTGTAAGCCTACGCGCTCTACGTTTCGCGCGTTGTGGTGATTCCGCGTCGAACGGCAGGTCGCCTCACCTCTCTGGCTGGGGCCTTCGTTTGGGATGCCAAGACAGCTCTTGTCGCGCGTTGTTTCCTTCACCTACCGCAAAAAGGGGAGGCGTCGGGCTGCCATGCGTCAACATGGTGGATCGAGTGCTCACGTCGAAACTTGTCTCTACGCTGCTCAATGATCCGCGGTACCCCCGGCACTCCCTGTTACAGAACTGGCTGAGCACGGCTCGCCGGGCCTTTCCTGCAGATAGGCACATGGGCCCACAGGCCGAAAGGCCTCACAGGTTCTACCAAACGGTAGCAGGCTTTAAGACAGCGGTCGACA
Source organism: Amblyomma maculatum (assembly GCA_023969395.1). Taxonomy (NCBI): domain Eukaryota; kingdom Metazoa; phylum Arthropoda; class Arachnida; order Ixodida; family Ixodidae; genus Amblyomma; species Amblyomma maculatum. Next base: position 23,700 of record JAJIZL010050110.1, read on the forward strand.
GCGACCATACCTGACCTCCATTTTTTTATGTACCCGCAATGCAGGTCAACGAGATAGTTGCCTCCTCGCGTTTAAACCGCGACGACTAGCTTCACACGGCCGTGAACAAGTGGCGTTGGTGGGCCTTCCTGTGCACCTGAGCCTGGTGGTGGACCTGAGCCGTGTGCCTTCCGAGGTCCACGATTTCGAATGGTACCGGCGATGGCTCGTGTTACTCACGCGATAATGCCTCGCCATGTGGCATGTCGTGCCGAATGACCAATGCCCAAACTGCGGCCGCAGGTAAACCATGAAGCACGCGTTCTTTGAATGCCCATTCGCGCCGGTCATGTGGCGCTTAGTGAGAAGGATGTTCTCCTTGCACGGTGGCCCTTGCGCCAGGCCACCACGCGGATGTTTTGCGCGGCTAGTAGTCGCCTGTGTATATTTTTTGGCTGTTGAAGAGGCGTTGCCTTGATGAAGCCCGTATGCAAACAGCCAGAGCCGTGTACCCAGCACTGCAGAGATTGCGTCTTCTATTGTGGAAGTATCTCTCTGATTAACTGGACAGAAATGGAGAGGCGCGGTTTTTGCGGCGCTGGCACACCCGTTTCTTCTTCGTTCGGGGCGGCAGGCTTGTTATGCCAGCTTTGCCATACTAACCCCTCCCCCCTTTGCTACGTACCTCAATTCATGAGGAAGTATATTGCCATATAAGATATAATCATCGGTAATTAAGTTTCTCATTGTAATTCCTTTCGAACTTGTGTTCTGTGGGTACTGATGAACACGAAATGACTATTAATATGCGATTGTTGCTAGTTAGCAAATTTATCGCACCTTTCGTTGTCCTCCCATATATGTACTACAATGCCTGTGTGTGTATATACAAGTACCTCTGTCTATAGAAGACAATACATTCTCTCTACTATTGCCACCGCCAAGTTGCTTAGTTCTTTTGCGGGCGCAAGTAAGCCCAATAAAGACTATTTCAGTACCATCAAGCCTGTGTCTTCTTTTGGTCTCTACGGCCTTGTCGCCACTACGTGACATCTGGGGGAGGTGGTGCTTATGATCCTTCAAGCGAAGACCCCAGCCTTATTCCTGTTGCCCTGGGGGACCAGCACAGATCAGGTCACCGAACCAGCCGCCGACTACAGGGCCTGCAACCCGAACATGATCTGCTGCCTAACCCCGTTCGACTCCGGAAAGCATCAACTTTGGGAATGGCCCAGTCCACAGCAACAGTCGTCTTCGTGCAAACCCTGGAACCCCCCTCCCCCCACCTTTCAAGGACTGCCCAGTGAAGATGCGGAAGACTGGATGGACCATTTCGACCTTGTGGCAGAATTCAAAGGCAGGAACGACGCTGAAAAGCTCAGGCAAGTCTACTTTATTCTTCAAGAACATGCCCTAGTTTGGTTCAAAAATCACGAGAATTCTTTAAAGGATTTGGAGATATTTAATGCAGAGTTTTTGATGGCCTTCGCAAGTTGGTCTGAAAAGAAAGAGTTCAGGCCCTCCTCCAATCAAGACTTCAACTCCCAAACAAGCCCGTCCTGGCCTACGTAGAGGAGATGAAGTGACTATTTCGCCGCGTCGACCCTAACATGGCCGAAGGTGAGAGAGTGAAATTTTTATAGTTCGGAATTAAAGAGTCGCTTTTTGCAGGGCTTCTCAGGAACCCGCCGAAAACTGTGGACAAATTTAAAAGTGAAGCATCGACCATCGAGAAGACGTTGGATACCCGGATACGCCTCTACGAGCAACCACTTCAGCCGGACTACTCAAGCCACTCCCCAGCGTATCTGCAAGTAGAGAGAACCTTCGGCACCTCATCCCGGAGATCGTACGATAGGAGCTCCGCCGATTGCTGTCATCATCGCATCAATACCATGTGGCGACGCTCGCGGACGTCGTCCATGAAGAAGTACAGCAGCCGCTGGGCGTTCCTAAAGCGACGGCTGCGACAGTTCTAGCACAAGAGGTAACAGCGATGAACTACGCTGCTGTATTACGTCGCCCTGCGCCCTGACGTGAAGACTTTCCAAGCCCTCGCCGCTACCGTCCTGTTCCTGAAAGCCACCCCTTGGCCCCACCCACCAAGCTTACCAACGATCCCCAACCCCAGGAAGTGCAATGCCTGGAGGACAGCGAACAACCGGCCATTATGCTTCCACTGCGGTGAAACCGGTGACATTCTGCGCCATTGCCCGTCGCGGATTTGCAGTCGACGCTCCATGACCAGGCCCCGGTTAACGACCGCAAGAAATCGACAACTATTAGCGTAGCGGTGAGATTGCGCCACCAAGCCGTCGCTTCAGGTCTCCATCGCCGTACAGGGCCCGCTTTGCGTCGCCAGGCCATAACTATGTTGAGAGTGTGCGCGGAAGGTCCCCATGGCCGCGCAGGGAAAACTAAACAGAGCAACAGAGCAAAGTCTGACTGTAGATCACAGCAGATTGTGGCAAGCTCTCCAAGAGATGGGAGTTTCAATCCACCTCATCTGTCTCCTCAGGAACTTGTATGAAGGGCAAGAGGCCACAGTCAGAACTGGGCATGGTCTTACTGATTGGTTTCCGATTGAGAAAGGAGTGAGACAAGGCTGCATACTGTCGCCCTGCCTATTTAACCTATATGCTGAGTGCATCATGAGGAAGGCCTGCCGGGACGAGTCTTCAGCTGGAGTGAAGATTGCTGGGAAACGTATCAACAGCCCTAGATATGCGGATGATACCACATTAATGGCAGAACTTAAAGTGGAACTCCGGAGACGTTTGATGCGCGCACTAGAAGAGAGTGAGAAGTTTGAGCTTAAACTGAACATTAAAAAGACAAAGATCATGGTGTCTTGCCCTATCGAGTCCTGGAGCATCAAGGGACATGAAGTGGAAGCTGTGACAGATTTTCTCTTCATGGGATCCAAGATTTCCCTGGAAGGAGACTGCGGCCATAAAATTAGGAGACGCCTGCTTCTGGGAAAGAGAGCCATGGCTAGCCTTGACCGCCTAGTAAAGAGCAGATATATTAGTCTGCCAACCAAGAGCCGCATAACTCATGCTATGGTCTTTTGTGATGTATGGATGCAAGAGTTGGACTGTTAAGAAGGCTGACCGCCGAGGAATTGACGCATTTGAATTGTGGTGCTGGTGGAGACTCTTGAGAGTTCCTCGGACGGCCAAAAGATCAAATCAGTCGATATTGTCGACTATAAACTCTGACTGCTCATTGGAGTGCCAAATTCTAAAGTTAAAGCTCAGCTACTTTGGTCATATGATGAGAAGAGAGTAGTTGCTGGTGAAAGATTTGATGTTGGGAAAGGTTGAGGGTCACCGGAGGAGTAGGCAGCGAACGCGATGGGTAGATGGCATCCTCGATGCGCTGCAGATGAAGTTATGTGACGTTAGGAAGATAGTGAGAGACCGGAAAGCGTGGCGTGATGTGGTCTATAGGGTGACGAAGAGGCGAACGCGAATGAACGACTGAACTGAACTGATCTATATATTTATATATATGCATATATACATGTTGTTACGGGGGTGTTCATTTGTAGTCTTAGCGCTGCGAGTTCGCAAGGAACACCAGCACACAACACTGTAGCTTCTGCTTTTTTCTCTCCGGCCTCTTCTTTATTCCCTTGAAGCCCCGAAGCACGTGGCACTTCCCCCTTCGCCGACGAAGCCCCCAGAACAAGCCGTTTAAGGAAGGTGCCGGAGAAGGAACCTTTTTAGCTGAGCCACATGCACCACCTGGATCTGGCGTGAGCATCGGCCACTTTCGGGGCGGCGTGAAATTACATAGTTCACGTCAATCAGACGCTCCACAACGACAATTTATTGCTACAGCGAAACAGCAGCTTCTGTGCTAAACCAGGCTTGCGTAGCGGCGTCCACACAACGCTAAATCACCGGGCACATAAGAGACTTGTTGGCGTCGGCGGTCATAACGCTCCTTCCAACATTCCTGCCAGTGCAGGATGCGGAGGGGGGCAGCGCGGCGAGCTTCTTCGGCTCGACATAAAGTGATGGCAATAGAAGGCTCGTTGTGGAGGGAGAAAAGAAGGATTTTATCAAGACAGCTGCGGGAAAGTTGAGAATAACGGAGGAAAATGGACTGTAGCCAGTCGTCTCATGCTGTGTAGTGTTATACGCGTCTATACTGAAAGGGAGGATGTCATCCCAGTTATGATGATCAGAGTCCACATACATCGCCAACATAGTGGTCAGAGTGTTGTTGGTCCGTTCAACAATATATATATATATATATATATATAGGGGAAATAAGGGTGCTCGTTATTATACATGAAGGAAAGAAGCCAACAGTCGGCGAGGCAAAGGAAAGCATTGGGGATGGTACTTTGTGTCTTTTTTTTAATATTTACTTGGATAATCACACATATTAGTACTGCAGTCTGTTTAAGGGGAAGATAATTAAACACAAAGTAGAAGAAAAAACAACTTGCCGATGGTGGGAACCGAACCCACAACCTCCGAATATCGCGTCCGGTGCTCTTCCAACTGAGCTACATCGGCCGCTGTCCCCCCTGCTACTTTCTTGGGTATTTATGTTGTCTGGATACGAACCTTGAGAGTGCTCACCAGCGCCACCCTCAGCCATAGCGGCGGACGTGGAACGTCCTTTGTTACCGCCAGCGTCACGTGGAACGTGATCAAGAGCGAGGGCGAAAGCTGTGCTAGAACCCTCTAACGCTACCTATGGTTTCAAGACTGCCAGAACCGAGACCCCCGTAAGCAACCAGCAGATCAATTTAGGGGAAATGTGGGTGCTCGTTATTATACATGAAGGAAAGAAGCCAACAGTCGACGAGGTTCTAGCACAAGCAAAGGAACCACTTCGTCTTCATCATCGCGTAACAATATATATATTGTGTTAGGAAATGTACACAGTGGTAAACGCTAGTTCACTGTCAGACGCACACGACACACCGCACATCACAGAACGAAGTCAGCTAGGCCTGAGCGTTGTCTTCCCTACTTCACATCAGCACGTCGTCGTCGTTTCCATACTGTGCTCCGTAACAATATATGTGTATATATATATGATAGTGTTACGGACGATCAAGGAAAAAGAAGCGGGCAGTGGCGCGGACAGTAGCGCTCGCGCTAGGCCCGGCAACAATTCATTAAACGTCATCTCACTGTCA
>JAJIZL010050110.1:38842-82812 GCA_023969395.1 Amblyomma maculatum
CTATCGAGTATTATGCTGTAGGAGAACGGTTAACATGAAAGAGGTGTGAAATGAACGCTGCATTTTTGGAAGTAACAAGAGACGCTCAGTAAGTTTGGAACAGTGTACCAGTGTATGAAGTGGCCATGCTCAAATGTATCGCGTATTGCATATTGCATGCAAAAGCAAACACGATGGGCTGATCTCGATCATAGGAGTGCACCATCCAGAGAAATTCGAATGCAATGCGGCATGGCTCAATAGTTCCAATGGATCGCAGATGTTCAAAATAGAACAATGAACGCGTTAAATCTCACCAAAGAGCTAAACCTAATGCTAGATAGCATATTTCGAGCAGACACTTTCATGTGAGTTAACTCTTGTGTATATCATATTTTCTGGCGATTCTAGCATGGATGCGTTCTGTACTCAAGAAGGAATTCAGCTAGCTGAAGCAGTGGTGGCCGCAAAGAACACACCAATGTTGAACTCCAATGGCAGATTGCGAGCGCTTGGTCGGACCACAAGCTGGGAGCATCCCTCCACTGTGGATCCGTTCCTCCATATTTGCCAATGGAATGCATTCGATGCTGCGGGAGCATGCTCCATGGTGACGTAATCTAATAAGCGCGTAAATCGGTTCTCATGGCTCCGCCTTCTACAATGGCCGCCGTCGCCTTCGTCGTGTTGCGAGGACATTTTTGCAGCTATTGGCAAACGAAACATGCTTCATGGCATGAATGTTTGCGTTCCTGATAAAGCATAATCAGATCTTGGATCGAAGCTTACACATGTCTGAAGTGACAGAGGTGCTGTTTGAAAAAGCTGCCGAAGCCGAACTCAGCGCAACGGCATCTCAAGCGAAGGGAATAAATGTTGTTCCTACTTGCAGTAATTTAGAAGCTAGCTTGTTGTAGTATAAATAACGTAAGGATAGTTTAGAAACATTTTTCTTGCGTCAGTTGGGACGCGGAACCATTTTCCAGATGCGCATGCGAAAAAAATATGTCGTCGCTGTCATGGCTGGCTTCAGGGTTTCATCGTACTGCTGCCGCCGAAGTGTGCCGGAACAATTTAAAGAATCATATATACAGGTCACGTGATGTGCTTTGTAAAGTGAACTTAAAAGGAAAGCTTACGTCATATAAGGTACTCCGTCTTATTCTGTAGCAGCTTCTTTTACGACCGGGAGCCACTGCTCGTCGATACAGATTCGCTGCGACAGCTGCCCACTGCGATAGGCCCATTGCAGGTGCTTACCGGCGGCGTCCGCTCTTTGCTCGATTTTGATGCAGACCGCCATGCTAGACTTTTCATCGTGAGGATTTGAAGTGAAAATTGGTTCCTTGAAAGTCGACAAGCAAGCGCAACTTTCATGTCATCCAAAGCTGCTACGACCGCCGTACAGCGGCGAGGAAGCGAGGATACGGCAGCCGTGGCAGGGAGTAGAAGCGGGAACATCAGCCGCAGCATACAGGCTTCCTGCTAAACGACAAAATCCGGGATCCACAGCTTATCCCAATCTGCCACTGGAACAGAAAGATCTCGCTCCCACTCTGCCATTAAAATTGCTGTCCCAAACAGATTAAAAAAAACTTGATCCCGATCTGGCATTCGAAATTAACGCAAGGAACAAAACACAGAAAATAGCGAATTGCCATTGAAGTTGGACTTCCTTCGGTGGCGGCGCCGGCAACAGACAGCAGACAACGCGCGTGCTGAAGTTACTTCTGCTAGCACAGAACAAGGGTAAAGGGGGAACAGTTCAGTTCGCAGGTCGAGCCAAAGTTTCGACAAGTGGACTTGTCGAAACGTTGGCTTGACCTGAGAACTGAGGCGCACCCCATTTACCCTTGTTCAGTGCTCCTTCATACCGTGTTAACCATCTTCTTCCTCTCCTTCCACCTGGATCTGCTAGCACTGTGATATTAACGCACCGGGCCACGTCTCACGCTCGTTTTGTTTCTGGTGTTTTGACTTCCACTCCCACTCCCGTCACACCCTGCCGCCACAGGCGAAGAAAGTACGCACCGAGCCATGAAAGAGGTCATAAGGGCGCTCCGACCGAATAATATTCAGACATAACGAACTGTGACTGTCACTCGCAAATAGGTGGCTCCTCGGCTCTTCGCGCAGATAGTGTGACATCCGCTTTCCCAATAGCGATGAAACCCCCCCTCCCTCCCGCTACGAGCTTCACTGATGGAGAACTCCGAAGATGCCGCCATTTGCGGCCGAGGTCATAAATTCAAAGGCTGCGCCTGAATTCTCACGATACCTATTAGACGTGGCGCAAAGTCAAGAATAAAAATACAATAAAAGTCAGGCTTAGGAACTCTAAAATGAAATATTAGGTATTGAGATGTGCGTCTCACAGTAGAAAGAAAAGCTAGGCCGCCAACTAGTATAGTACAACGAGCATGGCAAGTTAATGATTTCAGCTGCTCTTGAAAGGGAATTGTTTTTTTTTACAATACATATTCGTACACCTGCGCTCATTTACACATTTACTTGTATATTTTTGCGTTTTTCTTCGCAAATGAATATTTCGCCGTCATTATGTACAACTTTTTGATTACTGATTCTTCATTCTTCTCTTGTCTAGTTCTGCATTCAAGGAGTTTGCACAGTGCCTCCAGAGGAACACAATTAGCAATGAAGTGGAATATTTTCACGAAGACGCCCATGTTTCATCTAGGTCTTATTGCTGCCTTAGAAATAACACAAAAAAATTCAGTAACAAGCGCTAAAACACGATGCATTGTAATAACAATTTTAATATGAGGCGCTGGTATACTCTTCTGTAATGCACAAAATTGAGGCAATAAAAACATTTCACAAGACTTCATAACTGACACACTCAACTCTATCGAAGCTTACGTGAAGGAAGTATTTGTATAATCACGTGTTTCCAGATTTTCGTTCAAAGACATCCACCTTTAACCAACACGAGCGTTTCTTTGGAAAAAAAGACAAGTAATGTTTGACGAAAACCTAACTTACCCTTTGTTTGGCGTATTATGGCCTTAATGCTTTACCCACATTAGAGACGCAACACACACAAAAAATAGTATTTAATCTCCAAGCTAGCAAATGGCTAATGAAGCTTGAGGTGCACAATACGCTGGCAGAAGTGATAAAGGCCAAGCAGATTTCATAATAAGAAAGACTGTCTAAGACACGTACGGGAAGAAGCATGCTGCTAAGTCTAGGCATTTGATATGAACGCCAAGTAGGCTAGAAGACGGACGTCCCGATGGAAGTGAGGAATCGACTAAAAAGTCTGCTGCTGCCATGGAACATATCCGAAGCATCAACAGGAAAGAAGGAAGAAAGGGGGGAATGCTACGGAAGACTTATCAAGGAAAACGGCGTGGTCTATGTCGGCGCCGCCGAGTACGAGTACAGGCATGCTATGGCTGCGGGATTAACAGATAATGAACGAAACGCAAGAATAAGCGCCTCGGTCAGGACGAGCTTAGCTGACACAGCTGAAGCGGTGGCCATTGCCCTTGCTATAACAAGGACAATGGCTAGTAGTGCATTTATAAGCAGTTAGAAAACAGCAATATGCAAGTTTCTGAAGAGAATGGTCTCTCTTCAGGCAAATAATATGCTGGAAGCATGTCATGATGACAATAATCCGGCTAATATGGGCACTAGCCCACTCCCAGCTTCAAGGAAATTTGAGAGCTCATAAGCTTGCCCACGGTATCACCTTACTCGTAATCTCTGACCCTCACAACACTCTAGGCAGACACAGGCTAGTCAGCTATAAAGATATTACTGAACACTATCGAATAAACAGGGAAGAATACCCGCCGGTGGATAGGACACTAAATAAGAGCCAAGAAAGTATAAGGAGGTGCTTACAAACAAGAAAACTCCCGAATATAGCTACCCTTAGAGAGTGGTACGAACAGATTTCAGATAGATGCAGCCTATTGCAGGATGATGTGGATCAGGTAAGTATGATATTGTTACGGGTATGCAAGCCGATGAAAACGGAACAGAGGACAGAGAGAAGTTCGATGGCCGTGAGATGACGTTTAATGAAATGTAAATGTTAGTGGCCCAAGCGCGAGCGCTCCGGCCCGCGCCACTGCCCGCTTCTTCTTCCTTGCTCGTCCGTTACATGACCCGGGGCTACCGAGTGATCGTCGCGATCGTGGACGACGAATTTTACTGATGTTGATGATTGCATGACATGATGATGGGCGTGTCTGGATGCTTGAAGAAGAATAGGAAGAAGGAAGAATAGAACTTGCCGGCACGATGATTCCCGATGAACCTTTGTCCAAGACACTCTCGGGCCACACGTTGCCACGACTCGATGGAGGAGGTCAAGCCACGCTCTACATGGCATAGGCAGGGGAGGGTGTCTTCAAGTGTAGCGGTGTCTTGGGTCGTAGGGTCTTTGGTCGGCACATCTGGTCAGTGAGGTCACATATGGTCGTTCGGGTCTCTCCTTGTGTCTTGTGGTCATGTGTGGCGTCTCGGGTCAGTCTATCCTCCGTAGTGTCTTGTGTTCGGGGCGGGGGGACGGGGCGGAGGAACGGTAAGCTCTTGCTGGGTCCGGCAGGCTGGGGAACAGCCATGCGATGCCTCCTAATCTTCAGCCGACGGCGCAAGAATTCGCAGGGTGCAACGAAGCTCCGGACCAGGATGAGGGGATGATAACGAAGTAAATTGCGCCTCCAACCAAATGTTACGGGGCGGCAAGCCGATGAAAACAGGAGAACAGAGGACAGACAGTTGTTCGATGACCATGAGATGAAGTTTATTTAAATGTTAGTGGGCCTAGCGCGAGCGCTCCTGCCCGCACCACTGCCCGCTTCTTCCTTGCTCGTCCGTAACAAAATTGACGTGTCCGGAAATTGAAATTTTAAACCAAAGCAGAACAGCCTTAAACAAGACTGCACAGTTTGAGTCCTTACTAATTGCACAAGAAGCGGATATTACTGTCCTATGCGAACATGGTAGTTACTAACGTCTATGGCAGCGAGTTTGTACCAGTAGACTGCAATGTGTTTCACAAGGATCGCGATTGAAAAGGGGATGCAGTGGCTGTGAGGTTCAAATAATGTATGAAACTTTTTAGAAATTTTCTTATTTAGGATGTAAAGAGCCTTTTTTGCAAAGTTTTAATTAACAATGTTAGAAATATTTTAGGTTCCCCGATATAAATGCCTCGTAACTCTTCTATTGTTCTAAACGATCTAAGAGAGTAACCGATACTACATGTACAACAAGGAGAAAGGGATCTTAATTTACCAAACACTAAATGCACCTCATTTCCATATCTTCACAAATAGCGTTATAAAATTGAAATGTTTGATATTGCCTTCGCATTTGACTTGTTACAAGTTGCAAGCCGTTTTACTATAATTCAAGGGCACTCAAAATCGATACTTGATCTGTTCGTTGGCAAAGAATCGATAAGAGATGATTTCACATGCGATGTTTTGAGTGGTATCTCTTATCACAAAGCAGTCCTGTTGTTGCATTTTGCTATGAAGCAGCCTTTGAGTGTACAGTAATCTGTTACTGCGACTAGACATTTATCTGCTTTAACACGCTATAGATGCACTAAACTACTTTCAAATACGAGCTTTTAATTTTTATTTTAGGGGAAGAAACATGTAGAGGTTTAATCCTGCTTCTCTAGGTGGCCCCAGTGAATGAACGTATAAATACTATTCAATGTTGAATCTTATTCTTAACAGACGACACCACAGGAGGCATGTTGACACTAACCTTCTGAGCAGTAGCAACAATGATTAACCAAGATACTTTGTTGGGCGAGTTGGTAAACATCCATTGTCATTAAATAGAGCGCGAACAGGAAGACACAAGACGAGGTAAAAGGAAGATACAGGACAAGCGCTGAGTCACAACTCAGCCTCACCCTTTAATCCAAGGCCCAGACAAAAACAAATATGTCCAAAATGAAGGTTTCGCGTGAAACATCGCTGGGTTCATCTACTAAACAAAAAGTCCCTCAAAAAAGAAACCTCTTTGCTTGAAAGAGCAAGAGAAGTCTTGCTGATGCACTTGATGTCTCTTGAAATAAAATATGCCTCATCTAGTTCTCTCGTCAACTTTCTTTCGTGCCAATACAAAATCCTAACCTGGTCAAATAGGGGAGTACACTTCTTGTCTTTCTTCAATGTCTCACTAGAATGGAAATGGGAGACCAGAAAAGTTTTGTCCTTGCCATTTTCCAAGTGGTTTCTGTGTTTCCGTATCCCTCTTGTAATACACCGCCCTGTTTGTCCTATATAACAGGCTCCTCAAGAGAGTGGAAACCAGTACACAAGATCAGTCTTGCAACGGACAAACCGGTCTTTATGTTCAACCCCCCATTCCTCTTCTTAGATTCTTGTTCCCTTTGAATAGTTGGGCAAATCCTCTTCATCTGAAGCGGGGCTGTCAATGCAACATAAACAACATATCTCTTGCCTACATTCTTGAGGTCACGTGAAATCCTATGTACATACGGCACCACCGCAACTTTGCTCTTTTTGTCCCCCAGGCTGGGCAGGGATTTCTTTCTGACCGTCGCAGCAACAACGACGTGACGCTGCTGCGTCGACGAAGTGCAGTCAATATGTTCGCATGTCCCAGCAAACCTTGGTGTGAGTTTCTTGTCGATGGTATCACTGCACCACACTTCCGTGGTGGCGACTTGTCGCACGGAAATCGTGTACCGAGAACGAAGCTCCATAACGACTGTGTTTCTGGGCAATGTCTTGACAGCGTTGGTCAGAATTTTCCTAAAGTGCTCCCATTGAAGGCTCGCTAGAATTCATTTGAATCATCATGTGATTATAAGAAACGTTCTTGTGTAACCACGAGTAATTACTGCCTATCAAGCTATTTACCACCAGATATTTGCTACCAATTTGTTGCTGTTAGTCGACCATATTTCACCATTGTTTTTCCCTAGTTTATCTGCCCAATTCATCAGTGTCGAATGTGAAGCGGGATTTTAAGACGCCGTCCAAGGCTTTGAAAACACGCACAATTTTCAAGAATGATATAATAGCTCAAATTTTATGGGCATTTGCAAGGTTTCAAACTCCTTCCCCTTTTGCGTTTTTGCACATTTGCTATCCTATTATAGCTTCGATGTGGAAGAAAACCAACGAAGATATTGCTATTACCGCAATTACTGACAACTAAGACAAAATCAAGCATCCCTGAGGTAAAGTTAGATGTTATGTGAGTACTTGTGAAGTAAATACCTCGCCTTCTAGATAGTGAGTCAAAGATCTGTGGTTCCTCTCCATGAGTAACGGATCACGATAAAAGTCTGCACAAAAGCTCCACTCAATTCATCAAGAATAACGTTTCTGAAAAGCCATACTTCGAAAGCAGCTCAAAATCAAGGCATACGGTCGAGGTAAGCGAATACGCAATTCCAAACTTACAACATAACAGGGGTACGGCTTCAACGCGGCACGAGAAAACACACCGCGGCTCGAATAGGGTGATGCGGCATGCAGCAGAGAATAGAGGGGTAAAAGAGACATTTGATTCCCCATGGGGGCCACGCAAAATATCAAACCAATGTTAGGATGCATCAATATTGTCCGTCTACACTTGTATGTCTCATGCCGCGCGCCGACAGCGAATAAGTTCCGAGCACGGCTCCCACTGGAATCCTCGCGCTTTCCTTCGCCGTCCTTAGATACCGTCACAACAACGCCGGTAACGGACCACCCTCATGTTTGACAGCTCGCTCATGCGCGATTGCGCTAGACAAGCATGTAGCCTGAAGATTGAAAGAGCGCTCGAGTTTAAAATCCAAAGACGGGTCGCGGAAGCCCCATAGGCTAGGGTTAACTCGATCGGTTTTACGACAATGCGGTAAAGACCTCTAGAAGCTTTTTTTACAGGTCAGCTTATTTTGAAGTTAGCCCCCCAAATTCCATGCAATAAAGCAAGCTTATTCTGTTCCAGCATGCGAAGAGGTATATTCCAATAAAATGAAGGAACAGCAAAAAAGTCGCTCATTTTGTTAACGTTATATAGTATGACAGAAACTGGTATTCCATCTGTCCTTACGTCATCATGATCCAAGAGCATGCGGTGGATAATCGTGAAAGACGTAATTAGAGCTACACAGACCGGGTGCTGTCGAAGCGTTTCTACTCTTAAATTTGTCTACTAAGTACAATGGAAAAGAAGTGCGGGCAAGCGAATTGCTAACTCATGCGCTCGATTATTGCATTTCGAGCACTCTCAACTGGACCGACAAAAAAATTAAGCGTGGCTTAGGTCTGCTATGCCTGGATATACGTTGCGAAAAGCAGTGACTAGGTCGGGGTCAGAAGTTAATTTCTCTAGTCTTCTGCGCCGTTCGTCAGCAGCTAAACTCTCCTTGGCTTCCATGTCGAGCGCGTATAAGTTCACCGGCGTTCTATAACTTGTTTACAGGAAAGTAAAAGGCCCCGCATCTGTCAAGCGCGGAAGGCAAGAAGGGCCACCTGGCAGAGTAGGAGCGCCCTCGTTCCAGCTTGGTCCTCATAGCTGAGAGCAGATGGGTGACGTCACATCTTTGACGTCACCCTGATTGAGTGACAGGTATTTTCAATTTGCACTCCAGTCGCAGTATCCGTCACGCGCGCAATCCCTCTATCATCCTCAGGTATACAAGCGGAATTATGAGCAGCGCTTCACGACCAGCGCGGCTTGGCACAACGGTAAAGCGCTCGGCTGCGGATCCAAGGAATGGAGGTTCGATTCCCGGGATAGATAATAATAAGGAGGAGTCGAACACCTCTTAAGCGTTGCTAGGCAACGCATTTACTAGGCTAGCTAGGCTGCGCATTTGGCCTTGGCTGTGACGTCACGGCATACGGCACAAGGTATACGGCATACGCGAAGCTCGGCTCTGACCCTCGTAGTGAAGCTTTTAACTTCAAACACGTGCCCCTCTCCTAGTGACGTCCCTCGGAGAGCTAGCGCATGCGCAGCTGTGGCATAAAGTGATCACACGCACGTGATACCCGGTGTTGACTTGCCTAGTGAAGCTTTTCGCTTCAAAAGGGCTTGCTACACCCCTCAACCCCAACTTTGATTTGGTCTAATGCATAGACTTTATTTTCCCAAAGCAATTGTGTATATGATGGACCCCTAGTGGTGGGTTCAGGGTAATGTGGACTACCTTGAGTTCTTGGAAGCGTGCTGCCATTGTACTGTACACGGGCGTTTTGGTTTTCTAGTCCATCTGAAAGCCCCTGGGAGAAAGTGTTCGTTCATAGGTCGGTCTCGTCAGTGGTCGACCACTGAGCGTATGGGTTAAGGCAACGTCCGTAAACAGGTTCAGCATACTAGCGCATCGAGTTTAGCAGAGTTCGCCTATATTTGCTTGTAGCTTAGTGCCATTTCTTATGGCTCACTTAAGTTTGGTACTGTACGAAGCCGCCGAAATATGTGTCTGTCTAGCTTCGATCTATTTTGTAGGCAGGCAGCGCGCAACTCATCAAATGGCTGGGCGTTAGCCTAATGGCGCATTTTTCTTTCCAGTTATTTGGGGATACCATATCTGTAGCGCAGCACTAATTCTCACTCACAATCATTGCTTTAACGTCGAAGGCGACCCCTGTACGCTCCGGTGAGCAATACCGGCGCCGTTCAGCGCGTTAGTTATAACGGTATTAATCAGCAATCGATAGCATCTAAATTCCTCCCCTGTTTAGGAAAATTCGTTACTGCAGTGTTCAATGTAGAGGAACTGGATAGAGATATATAAACGTTGCAATTAAGCTGGGCTATAAAATTGCCCTTTTGCCCACTGTTTTCATGAGGAAGCATTCGGATGTAGCGCTATTGGATTGTACATCGGCTTTTGCGTTAGCTATTTTATGGCTTTTGGTGCGGCTGCACACCTGTCATTTGTTATCTATAGTTATTTGGGAGCATCTATTATTACAGCAGCCGCTTGGGGGATATGATTGCGCGCACATAACCATCCTACTCAAAAGCTTGCTTTAGTGCCC
Source organism: Amblyomma maculatum (assembly GCA_023969395.1). NCBI lineage: Eukaryota > Metazoa > Arthropoda > Arachnida > Ixodida > Ixodidae > Amblyomma > Amblyomma maculatum. Next base: position 48,829 of record JAJIZL010050110.1, read on the forward strand.
CATTTGGGCTCGCAGGAAGAAGGTGAGAGATATCCCTCATGAGCAGCTCCTTAATGTCCGTTTTATTGCGAAAGCAATACTGCTCACAGTTTTTGAGCCATCAGCGTGGCCCGGCGGTCACCACCATTGACCTTTGACCTTTAGACGACCCCCGTAGACGACCCCAAGCTGGCAGGAGCTGCCAACTTGGGTCTCTCGTTTCACATGGGACGGTTATGTCAGAATCAGCCTGCCAGGAGCCTGGCATTCACTTACTCATAGAGCCCAATAAGGCACGTTCATACGGCTCGGTTAAAGAGGGGTTTTGTATGTGGGCTGTCAGGAGCTGCCAACTTGGGTCTCTCGTTTCACGTGGGACGCTTATGTTAGAATCAGCCTGCCAGGACCTTGGCATTTCGTTACCCTTCTAGGCCACTAATTGGCACATTCATACGGCTTGGCTAAAGCGGGGCTTTATGTGTGGGCTGAGGAAAAAGAAGAAGGATTAGAGAAATGCTCGGTCACCCGCAGCTATTGCTTTCGCTCAATATTCGGTTCAGCAGTGTTGAACTCTTCTAATGTTTTCAATGACGTTAGGGAGAACTTGTAACACTGCACTCACAGAGGCACTGGCCGGATAATGTCTCAAAGCATCATCGCACTACTCCGGAGAGTGAGTGAGTGAGTGAGAAGACTTTATTTACACTGACATGGGCCTCGGGGCAAGGGCTCAGCCAGGGGGAGGGTCTTCTTGCCGGTACTCCTGCGCCGTGGCCGCAGAGAAGGCCTTGGAGTAAGCCTCCTCCACCAGACGTAGGCTAATATCTTGATCATCCACATTTGGGCTGCAGATGAAGGACTCCCAGCTAATTTGATCAAGGGGATCAGTTTCTTTAGCTGCCGGAGAATGGGGGCATTACCAGATTAGGTGATTTTGACTCAGAGGTACGTTGCAGACATTGCAAGCATCTGGGTCCCCTGTGAACTCATTATGCTGAGTAACATGAGGAAAGAAATGCTTGGCCTTAATTTTTCGCGCCAGGCCCTGCATTCTGAGGGTATTAGGGACCTATCTGGTGGTGGATATATCCTTCTGTTTAGCCTGGGAGTCTTAGAGAGCTCCTTGTAGGTGATGAGGGGGTCTTTGTTTCTGGGTAGCGGGGTCGCCATGGCCGCTCGGGTGTATACATCTCGAGCGAGGCAATGGGCAGCCTCATTGCCTGGTAGACCCTCGTAAGCTGGAACCCAGATGATTGAAACCTCCCGGTTTAGCGGTTGCTTTCCCAGTAGACTGGCCGCCTGCTTGGAAATTAGGTTTTGCCGAAGTTCCTAACAGGCGCCTTATAATCTGAAAGGATGGTTCTGGCTTTAGTGCCTGTACATGCTAGCGCTATCGCAGCCTCTTCAGCTATTAAAGCGTTCCGCGTATTAATAGATCCAATTACTTTCTCGGAGTGGTTTCCATCTACCACTGCTATGATCGCGGCCCCTTCTAGCCCGCAGGCAGCATCGTAATGGGCTGACTCTTCAGGAGGGTCGTTTATTAGTTTGCTTTGAATAAATTTTGCTCTTTCCTGTCTTCGTTCCTTGTCATGAATCGGGTGCATATTCTTAGGGATCGGTGCAATTTTGAATAGCTTCCGCGTCTCACGCTCCAGGAGATCAGCGACATAGGGTGGCTAACCTGACTGAAGCTGTAGTTCTTGCAGTATTTTTCGGCCCACTACAGTGGAGGTGACCAGCCATATCTGGGCCTCCCTGACCGCTTTAGCAATATTTTGCCAGGTATTATGCATTCCCATAGCTAGAAGCCTCTTTGTCTGACGAGCTGGGGGCGATGACTAAAGCCCATTTGAATGACGTTCTGATCATTTTCTCCAACTTGTCTACTTCACCAGCATTGAGATTGAGAAAGGGGGTAGCATAAGCTACCCTGCTGTTACAGAGGCATGAAGCAGTATTGGATGGAAAAACAGTGCGACAGAAGAACAGTGTAGATGTGGCAGATTTGTTTTATTCTCTTCCCCATAATGAATTGATGAATGCGGTTTTAAACTGTATAACGCTGTATAATGATGAAGAACAGTTTATTAGACGGTGTGGCATTTCTGTATCTAGCTTCCTCGAGTTGCTCTCTTTGTACCTGAAGGCTATGTTCGTTGAATGGGAAGGAAAGTTCTATACCCAAAGAGCGGGTGCTTGCATCGGATCTAGGGTAGCGCCTGTGCTAAGTGATATTTTTTTGTGCTTTGTTGATCGTGGCATTGAAAATCATATGTCGGGCATGGCGCTTCGCATATTTCGTTATGTTGATGACTTCCTCATTTTTGTTGAAAAAACTAACTTTTCAAGGCGCATGATTGATGTACTTAAGTTGTTTAAAGAAAATGCTCTTGGTCTAACTTTCACCACTGAGGTCACCAGTGATAGCAAGCTACAGTTTTTGGATCTGCGTTTGACTGTTGAGACGGGCATATCTGCTGGGAATACCTACCTAGGGTAGAGAAACCTTTCCTAAATTTTAAATCGCATCACTCTAAGATAGTAAAAACAGGAATTGTGGTCTCATCTTTGATGTCTGCTTTATCAAAACCTTGTGAGTGCAGGGTAATCGGCAGCTTCAATGATCAGATTGGAAGACTCAAGGCATCTGGCTACCCGGATGATGTTTTATTGTTGGGTTGTAACAAGAGAGCCAAAAAGCCCTAAAGTCCAGCCTTGGTACCTTGTGCGGAAAAAGGAAAGGAAAGGCAAAAGTTTGCCGTTCTGCCTTATGTACAGCGCCTGTCACACAATCTTAAAAATGTGGCAAAACGATATGGCATAAAGGTTGTTATTTCTGCACTTAAAAAACTTAAAAGTGTTCGTGCTATTTTGGACCGAAACGTTGAGCATCAGAACGAACATGAACCAACATGTGGGGTTAAGCATGAAACTAGGTATGTGCCGTGTGCTGAAGAAAATCTCACTATCATGTGGACAAGTGTACATTGGGCAGACAGGGCGGTGCATTAATACACGTTTGAAAGAGCATGCAAATAACTTAGACGCTAACAAATCTACTAATCTCGTGGACCATGTTCGTGACTGCGAATCTTGTTATCCTTCACAGCACTATTTTGATATCCTTTATAAACACCCGGCCCGCTTAACACGTGAAATAATGGAGGCCTACCACATGAGGAAAAAACCTAGGTTGTGTGTTAGTAAGCCATCAATTTGTCTACATGAATGTGAGAATGCGTGCCTGCATCCCACGTAGTATCACGTGTTTATTCTTTTTCTTCCATATGTTGTGTTCCCTCTTTAATAAACTTTCAGTTTTGAGTCAGCGCTCGTCTTGTGTTCCTTGCTGTGGTGTTCGTCTGTCGCGCTGTTTTTCCATCCAATATGTTCCACCAACTCGCCCGTTTGGCTATAGTATTGAAGTAGTATTATTAGGCAGCTTTCTTTGAGGCCTTTGTTCCTGATAGAGATTCGCCTGAATATCCTCGTTACCTGGTCGACATACGTCTGAAGCTCGCCTCCCGCGCGCTACCCACCGACCACAGAACACAACACACGCGCACACAGTCGTAACCAACGGGGAAGAATGGGCGATTGCAGTCCGTATACGTCCCACCTCCGGAGTCAGTGGGATGGCGAAGATGCCTGCATACTGCAGTAGCGGAGGCGCCACGCGGAATATTCAACATCCTTCCAGCCAAATGAGTGCTATCTCATTTTTTTCTGGCTTCCAACGGGTGCAAAAGTTGAATTGGGTGCCTTACTGTAATTAAGTTCAGTTCAGTTCAGTCGTTCAGTCGTGTCCGACTCTCTCTGACCCTATGGACCATGTCACGCCACGCTCTCCGGTATCTCACTATCTTCCTAACATCACATAACTTCATCTGCAGCGCCTCAAGGATGCCATCTAACCATCGCGTTCACTGCCTACCCCTTCTCCGGCGACCCTCAACCTTTCCCAACATCAAATCTTTCTCCAGCGACTCCTTTCTTCTCATCAGATGACCAAAGTAGCTGAGATTTAACTTTAGAATTTGACCCTCCAATGAGCAGTCAGGGTTTATGGTCGACAATATGGACTGATTTTTACTGTAATGCCACCTGGCAAACGGATCATGCAGGATCGCATCCTTCCATCTCGCCCAGGAAACAGCTTCTGGGTCAAACATTTCTGCGCCTAGTGGATTTCGGGTGCGTTGAGTAGGCCTTCAAGTCGATCGTCTTTCCGGTCACAGTTGTGACCAAAGCATCACATCCATGCTGCAATCAGGTCGCCTGGAAGTGGAGAGCAGGGAAAAGGTACCCGGAGGAAGTACGAACGCTCCTCACCAAACGCGACCTGTCCGCTGCAGTGAAGGGCGTCCAAACAGCGTCTACGGCAGAGGCTCTGCAGCCAACCTCTAGCGGGTGCGTAATTTGGAAAGGAAAGATGTCCTTTCTGCGCTGCAGATAGACATGAGGCGGCTGCAGCCAACCTCTAGTGGGTGCGTAATTTGGAAAGGAAAGATGCCCTTTCTGCGCTGCAGATAGACATGAGGCGGCAGAATGTAATGCTGTGCGATGTCAGCGCACGTTAAAAATCCCCAGGTGGTCGAAATTACTCCGTAGCCCTCCACTACGGCTCCTCTTTCCCTCTTTCCACTTTCTTTCCCAGCTTCCTCCCTTCCCTTACGGCGCGGTTGCGGTGTCCACAGAAAAACAAGTGAGACAGTTACCATGCCTTTCCCTTCCTATAAATAAATCAGAATGTAATGCTCCTATATTAATCGCAGAGAAGAAAAGAAAACTGCGAAACGAAGGGAGGCGCTAGCGATACGCGAAAAGGGCACATGACGAAATGGTGTAAGAACTTGACACTACGTTGCGCGAAGTGTGGCCGACGACACATCAAATTGCTTTGTGATCCACCGGCACCGAACGCCGAGGGCGAGACCGCTACTGGGGCACACTCTAACAGCGTCTCTTAGCAACAGCAATAAAAACGTCGTGCTGCCGCAGACGGCGCAGGTGTGGGTCGACGGACAGAAAAGAAAACACCCCGCTCTCTTTCTGTTTGACGGAGACAGTCAACGATCGTTTATAACAGAGACGCTCTCGCGAAGACTGGATCTTGAGGTGACCGGTGAAGAGAGAGTGACTATCTACCCTTTCGGTGGCTCCGCCTACGTTATGAAGACAAAACGACGATGAGGCAAGCTCCGGCTCCACAAGGAGCACAGCATCGAAGCCCTCGAAATTGATGAAATCTGCTCCGACCGACTGCTGCTTCCAGAAAACGCTGTTAAAATGAGGTAGGTGGCTGATTTGAAATTAGTGGATGTCACCGTCTCACCAACTTGCCTATTCACACAAGGCATTTAAATTCTAATAGGCGCTGATTATTATTGGACTACTGTGCACGCAGTAGTAAGGAAAGTGCAATGGGCCTTGGTTCAGCTCAAGTCCGACATCGGCTGGACCTTTCAAGGGCTAATACAGTGTCTGCTTCAGGTGTGTCATGTTGCACTGTTCAAGGGTCGAACCAGGTCTAATAAAATTCGATCTGGTTCACATTGTTCCAGGGGTTACAATTACGTGCGGCAGCACCTTCATCGGGTTACTGTGAGGATCCATCGCCCTTGTTATCGCCGCTGCTTCGCGTTTCCCATCTCACCACAGTTCGTCGCTCTTGCATCATCCAATGTTTTGGTCTACTTGAGAGAACCGTGAGAGCCATGGTTTTCCTTTTGCAACGCAAGCTGCGGCGGTTGCTGGCTGCGGCATAGGCGGCAGCTCCTGTTCGATTCCAGCTCTTCGACATCCAATGGAGCGGCTTGCAATGATTGATTTATTTGCAGAGCAATGAAATCGGTTACGCGAACGGTGGGCCAAACTGCTGGCTTTGGGATTTTCCATGAGGCGACGACGAAATAAGGAGCTGAGAACGCAGAGTTGCGGGCCGGTGTCAATACGGGCAAAAACAGGAATAGCATCCACAAGGACTTCGATGAGGATAGACTGTGGAGCAAGGCTCAACAGAGGTTTTTCAGTCGGGGTCGCGAATGCAGCGTCTCCTCCGAGAGCTGCGTTCTAGATATTCAAATGTTTAAACATCATAGTGCGCTCTCCTATTTGCTTCGGAGATGCGTTCGTAATTTTCTATCACACAATTGTGTGCATGCCTGATCTCCTTGTTTTAAAGTGTAAGACTGGATATGACCTTACTAAAAACAACTTTGTTTACTTATACATATTGCAACCCATTTCAGGAATTGTTCCAAGTCTCCTTCCTGTACTCATTATTGATAGTCCCCGCCGGGGTGGCGCAGTGGTTACGGCGCTCGACCCCTGTTCCCAAGGATGCGGTATCGAATCCCGGCCTCGGGGCAGCTTTTCGATGGAGCCGAAAAGTAAGGCGCCCGTGTGCTGTGCGATGTCAGTGCACGTTAAAGAACCTCAGGTGGTCGAAATTTTCCGAGTCCTCCACTGGGGCATCTCTCATAGCCTGAGTTGCTTTGGGATGTTAAATCCTTCAAACCAAACCAAACCATCATTATTAATAGTTAGGAAATCTAATGGTTCATAAAGCACTATCGGCCGAGGTCTTTTGTTTTGTTCATCACAAAATTTACTGAAGTATTCTCAACTCTCAACGAATACGCAATCCGATTTATTGTCTTATTTCGTAAAATTTGCATGGCCATCATGTTGTTATTAGAAGCTCGCTTTTCGGGCAAGGAAATAAATGCTGGGGTTAGTTTGTTAAGCTTCTGAAAGGGAGCCGTTAGCAGTTACAAAAAGGCGAGCTATACAAAAGTTCAAGTAATATTTCAATGTTAGTGGGCGTGTCCACAGCTCCACGCCCTGTGTCATGTTGCGCTGGACGTGCCCACGCTATTTTCTTCTACAGTCAAACCACTGGAAAATTTCCCGATACGGGATATATATAAGCTGGTAATATAACTTCCAAGCCCAAAGGAATGCCGTGATACATCCGTAAAATGTATGCAGGATTACGTTTACTGTAGGAAAGCTATACATTCTATGCACAATATTTCGTATTTGCAATGAGATTAAGTCACGCACATCGTCGTAACCAAGTTCTGAGAGTTTTTGTGACTCGTGGCACTGAGTTATGCTTTTGTATATTATAGGACGCAAGATCCGTCAAATTCATGGTTCTATCCACTGCGTCGTCTCATAACTTCAGTGCACTTCGGACATTGAACCCAATTTAACGAACCAAAGATTATTTTATCGCGAAAATACGTTGCAGCGTATGCATTTTCAGTTGCGCAAATCGCATTGGAAGAAAAATTAATGGTACACCGGTTGTCCAAGCTAACTTTAGCCAAGGATTACAAAATAAAACATCTGGCACACTACTGGAAATTTTTCATTTTCCAATTTACTAATTATTAAATTCGAGAATTTTTCTAATTTATTAAGCACCAACTTTAGCAAATAATTGTTATTTAGAAAGTTGGAGACCACTTTTTGAAACCTCAGTTCTATATTCTTTCGATACAGAAGCGTCATATGTATCAGTTCTCCAAGGTCTAAAAAAAACCGTGAAATATAAAAATATCATGTGAGTGCACCTTGGTGATACACGATTGTGGTGCTCTATACCGAGGCTTTAGCAAACGGCATTAGCTGCGTCCGGGACTCGAGAGCGCAGTCCCAGCGGTAGGCTGATATTTCGGTGACGCTTGCATACAGCGCGGAGGGTTCGCTGTATTTCGCGAGCTTTCTTTAGTGGTTGGAAAAACGATACATGTGAGACTCTTGATCGGAAATAGATTGAATGCGGGTCTTAGAAACCGGTATTCCACTTTGCAGATCAGATTTACTGTCTAAAAGCAATACTTAGAAAATTGTAAAAATTATCCTAATTACTAATTAATAAATGTATAATTAAAATATTTATAGTGTTGTGTCCGATGGCTTGCATCAGTATACAAGTGGTTTCACTGGCCTGCGTCAAATGTTTCATTTTTACCCTTGACTAAAGTTACTTGAACACCCTGTATATATCATACAATTTTCGCACAAGAATTTCAATCTACGTAACTCATGCAAATGCCAGAAAAGGGGGAGTTCATCGCTGGCTTACCATTCTTTTTAAATATCTGAATCTTTAAGGTTAATTGCAACGCTTTTCAAAATCCTTTTGAAGTAAATGGCTGTTCTGCATTTCTAATCGCTATTCTATTTCTGATATGTGAAATAACAAAAATTCAGACTGAAACAAGAAGTAATGCGAAACACCACAAAAATAAATTCGAAACAAAAACCGCGAAGTATAGATTGATTAAGGTTCATGGTGAAACATTGGCACGGACATCATGGATTGTTTCGCCAAACTGCGGATATTTCTTAGTTGCCAGTACTACCCGTCATTTTGGCAAGATATTTGAAAAGCTGCAAGCTCGTTTTAAGAGACCAGTGAGTGCTCATAAATCGAATCTGTAAGGTTGACGGGAACTTAACTGGTGGACCTAACTCGTAAACTAGGACGAATATGCACTGACGTAAATTCGATGCACATGTATTTCTTAAGTGATCACACAGAGAAAATTGAAGGCAGTGCTTGAACTTACATTGCTAATGCTGCTTTAAAGTAATTAATTCACATGCTAGGCTTCCTTTATAGTTTACTGAGCCAATGTTTTTACATACTTAAACTACAGAGAAAACGCCAGAGGTAAGGAGAATAAGATAGGGCTCATGTAAGTATATACTTACAATTTCGGCGCAGATTTTACATACTGAAACTACAGAGAAAACGCTAGAGGTAAGGAGAATAAGATAGGGCTCATGTGAGTATATACTTACAATTTCGGCGCAGATATACCGAACGTGATCTTGAGTAAATGCGAGCGTACTTATTAACGTAACGGGAATTGCACATTTTTTGAATGTCATCATTACTAAGTTGTTTGTTGTAGGAAGGGAAACAATGGAAAAAAACATAAAGCCCGAGCACGTGCAAGAAGGTAGTAAATATATAACTGAGCGATTGAAGTAATAGTAAATTGTAAATGGCAAACAGCGAATTGACTGCGAAACCAGTAGAATTTTTTTTTAGTTACTCTAGCATGCGTCAATAAGAGTAAACCGTTACTATAGGTAGTTGCTATTAAAGTAATAGTGCTGGTGATTTGTTTTTATTGTGACTAGGAATTTAACTGGTAAAGCATTAGAGCTTCTTCTGATCTGCCGTAGCCAATTACCTTTTGGCAGGAGCACCATAGTCATCTCATTACTTGATAGAACCCTCTATTTTGATAAAAACGTTTCTACTGAACGCTCTTTTAGGTACCTGCTGGACCTGAACCTGTTTTCATGTGCCTGCTCCTCCGACATTTACGAAGTTTTCATAACGTTTGTTGCGAAATGTTATATTGATATTTCAACTTCTTGCTCTTTGTCAAAGTGACGGGCAGCTTTCACTGTACCAGTCGACAAGGCTAGTGTCACTAGAAAATATATGGTATACCACTCCCGTTGTCAGTGAAAAAGTTGTGCAAACCACAGCGCACCAAAAACGCAGCGTGTTCGAGCAACGATTCTAGCATGCTTCGACGACGCAAATACATTTTAGTATCATGTGCTCGGCCCATGCCACTGGTAGAGTACATATTACTACAAGGCGGGGTGTGGCTCGCTGCATCCGGCGCTTATCATGACAATCATATTTTATAAAACTGGCTGAGGTATAGAGTGAACTTTGCATTGGAGATCGGAATCATGTAAAATATGCACTTCAAACTTTTCTCTCTATGACCATAAATACTAATGCTAAAATAGTAAATAAACAATTAGTAGACACATAACCAACAAATCTGATATATATTTTGGCAAAACAATTGTGTTTTGTTGCATGGCAGATGCGACTAGAAGTTTCTAAAACATCGAAACGTAAATGATCAGCAATTGTGCCAGTTTCGGAGATGTCGTTGTTCAGTTGTAGTATTTCTGCACCACGGTTACGCAGTAATATGCTCAGCCGTTTAAATTGATGCGTTACCTGGGACCTATTATCCTACCATAATTGACTAGTCCGACGCTACATATCAATAAATTCTATGGAGTTCAGACTGAATCTTCGCTGTTGCCATGCTTCGTATTTTAAATACGCCGTTGTTAGCATGTCGCGTGCCAATTTGAATCAAACAAAATCAACTAGAGCGCTGCACTGAATACATGGTTACGTATTTCACCTGAGAGTTCAATCCAATTGTTTAGAACTATGGCACCTCTGAAGCGACTTTAATTCGTCGGAGTGCGCAGAGTGCAAAAAAAGAGAAGGTGGTCATCCTTAGCAAGAGTATTTAAGAGTTAGAGTGCGCAGCCAGCACCGGAGTAGGAGCGGCTTGATCACCAAAGCACTAAATGGAGAGGGCGTGCTTAAGCACGTAGTCTAGAGCACTGAATTCTTCCTGCTTCGTCACCGCTTCAGTAAGCTCACAGTAGTTGCCAGCCAATGATCACCAAAGTATTACGCCCTTCAGACGAAGGGTTCACACAGAGAATGCGGTAAAGCCCACTTCATATAATGAAGACACGCATTCATCTAAACAGTGTCTGCAGGATGAGAATGTTTTTCAAACCTCCAGTTTCGGTTTATTTGATTTAAAGTCACGATATTCAATAAGTCAGTTTTTTTTTGTTAGGACGGCTCGAGAAGATATAATTGAAATTTTAGTGATGTAGATAACCCCTTGGTTCGGACACATTATTTCTTTTGCACTTTACCTATATTTGGAATGAATATTGCTACATTCGTAAACCAAAACGACGTGAAGAATATTGCATTTCTTTTGGCGAAAAATAGGCTGCATAAGCTATTTTTCTGAGTCTTTCTGTTTACAAATGTCTGCAAGACATCGCAAAAGGCGAGCAGCCGGCGGAGACATAGGACAAAAGTTAAATAGTAAGGGTCCTACTGCTTTAAATATTATGTGCGCCCAGAGGTCTTTTATTGTTTATGAGAGTGCTTCTTTGACCGCCACTGCCAATGTTTCCTCAATAATTTCAATGATTATGTATCTATTGGCTGTCTGTAAGTATTGTAAGTATTGGATTTCTGTGCCATGATGTCATGAATTTCTGGCAATTCCTAAATGCTCACTAGGAGACAGAAGTCAGGTCTGTGCTAGTCGCCTCCAATACAAGCACTTAATGGCGTATTTGATGTTCTAGACAGATATGTGCCCTGTGTTAACGGCGGAAACACAACTCGTTTTCGGCCCTCAAAAGAAGGCCTCTAACAGCTTATCAGCATTCCCGCCTCAACTATGCAGGGGGGCAATGCTCTGTTACTCGGCCGCTCCACTCTTAGCCTTCCAAGCGTAGAGGGTATGGTGAGAGGTGCTGAGGGGACCATGCCGCCGCCTAAAAGGAAACTTTGGGGCAGTGTGTGTTTCGTACGCCGTTGGTGCTAGTGTTAACAAAACAAAGAGACAATCAATCTGCTCCCTTGTTTTTGTTTAACAACTGTGTCTACTACAGTAATTTACTCAGAAGTGGGATTGAACTACTACCTTTTTGAACGAATGCCTGTACTGTTTCGAACACGAAAAGCTCTGATGATGCTGCGTTCGAAGGCAACGAATGGAGGACCAGAGGGACAGGTACCGCGACGGGGTCCTCGACGAACGACGAGAGCGGAATACGAGAGCGTACAAAACGAAGTGGAGACACAGGCCAACAGAAAAATAAGATCCACGAATGCTGAAACGGCAGGCAACCATGACATGGACAACCCCAACGAAACAGTGCTCGATCCCAGTGACTTCGACGTCCAGGCGCTGATGCAGGCTGCGATCCAGACGGCGGTACGAGAGGCATTGCAGGTAGCAGCCCAGCTAATGCAATCGTCCCAGTCTTCACTACGCCACCCGTCGGAAGGGGCATCAGGCATCGCGTAAAGACGACTGTCCACGGCAAGTGCCCGACTGGTACCAATATGCGACCAATCTACACACGATTAGCCAACTGTGGGAACGTGGCTCAAACACCTGGAAAACAAAACTGAAACTTGTAAACAGATCAAAAGCCCACAGTCGATATCAGAATGAAGGCGAGTGATTGGCGTAATTGAGTACTTGAGCGCAAGCTGTTAAATAACAATCCTATCATGTTTAAACAGCGCAATAATCTCGTTTTGCCAAAAGACAGGACTAATTTCTAAACATTTGTTACCTTATTTGACTGCATATCTTCTGGAATTCTTTACTTTCAGAAATGAAAGCACCTTATACTATTTACTCATTCCATTCCCGTATTATATTAGACATGTTACATGGTTAATATAATTCAACAGGTATAGTCGGCTTTTGAATGCACTATTTTGTCGGCTCTATGCACTGAAGTTGATGCTCAGCATAATATTGTTTACTTTCCATTCATGTATTTTGCCTAACATCGTTTGCTTTCTAGGTTGTATTTTAATACTAGTCACTTGTAACAATGCTTCCCTTTCCGCCTGACTTACTTTGTTCTGGGAGATGCCCTCTACATGTTTGTACTACGGAGCGTCCTTCTGTAGAACTTTTACTGTATTCTATTTTTGTATGTATGAAACTTGAATCTGGAGTTATAGGAGAGCAAGATAACAGAAAGTAGCTCAAGAAAAAAATATTTCAAAAAATGGAAGAGTAAATAGGGGTGTAAGAAAGTTATATGGAGAGTTTAGATGATGTCGTTCGCAAACAGATTGTCGGCATTATCTGAATTTAGAGCGATGAAGTTGAAATGACAGGATTGTAGCTTTCGCCCTGTACTCACGCAGTCAGGCCTATTCTGGTGATAAGGATCTTGAGGAGATCTGATAAACGTAAGTCATAATGTAGGGCATTCGTAGTACAATTGGAAGTACTTACTGGCGACAATACCTGCCAAGAGTACTTTACATACACCTCCTGCCGTCATGGGCAGATATGCCCGTGACATGAGGAAAGTACTTTAGGTCGGTACTTAGGTCTAGGAAAGCGGACATAGTCGGTGTTAGATTTACATCACGCGCTGCTAAATGGTGACCGTGACGACCAGCATAAGCCAAGATTAGTATAAATTGAGACAGAAGCAGTATATGCTGTACTGTACAGCAGTGCGGTACACACGTACGACTTCGCCACGTTGCCCGTCCACTTCGTCAGCCGCTACCTTACAGAATAGGAACAAATTAGAGTTCTTCCCAGGCTTTGCTAATGGCTTCGCTAATGGAAGGACCCTCCGGCACCTCTGCTCTAGGGTTTGGGATTTGTTGATAGCAGACACGCGCAATACGCAGTGAAGGCAGACCTATGGCCAAGCGCAAATGGGAGGTGCTTGCGCCTGTCTATGCAAGGCAAAGGGGATACGTTTTATCACAAGCTACACCTAGGTTAGCTCACCAAGGTACAATACATACACGGTTGTGGCCGCATTTCCGGCACCAGTGGCGACGTTGCACATAGCTGAAAAGGAATGTAATCTCGCCTATAATAGTTCTAGTTTGACCCGGTATTTATCCTCCTTTCAGGCATCGAGGACACCAGTGATGCGCCAAGGGGAGAGAAAATGTTGCGCATTCAATCTTATAGTTAACGCGATATAAGGTATTGAAATAAACTTATATTATTATTTAACTAAACCCAGGCAGCTACCAACCACTACTGCTGAAGAAGCTGATGTTGAGAGAATTTGTGCTGACCTGCAATGCCTTTTAGACCGCACTCCATCATCAGACGTCCTTTTTCTCATTGGAGACTAGAATGCTTAGGGGGGGAGTGAAGAAATATCCGGAATTACAGGCAAGTTCGATCTTGGTGAGGAAAATGAAGCTGGGCACAGGCCAGTAGAGTTTTGTCAACAAAATAACCTGACCATAGCGAATACTCATTTTCAACACCACAAGAGGCGCATGTACACATGGACTTCACTGGACGGTCTGTACAGGAATCGGATTGATCATATTCTTTGCCGGCAGAGATGGAGAAGCGCTATACAAGCAGTAAAAACAAGGCCTGGGGCCGATTGTGGCACCAATCATCAGCTTCTTGTTGCCAAATTTAAACTTCGATTGAGGAAAATGCAGTAAAACTAGAAGGCCTTTCAGGTATGATCTGGATGAAATTCCATCAGAATATGCTGTGGCAGTGAGGAATCGATTTCAAGAATTAGATCTAGAAGACAGAAAGCCTGAAGAGATATGGACTGATGTTCGTGATATAATACAAGAAGTTGCTACTAATGTAGTTCCAAAGCAAAAGAAATGCAAGAAAGCAAACTGGTTATCTGAAGAGGCTTTGCAAATAGCTGAGGAAAGGAGGATGGCAAACGTTATGGGGGAAAGAGAAAGATAAAAGGTTCTCCATGCGGATTTTCAGAAAATAGCAAGAAGAGATAAGAATGCCTTCCTAAACATACAGTGCCAAGCAGTTGAGGACAACAGCCAATTGAGGAACACAAGAGCTCTGTATAAGACAATCAAAGATATCAAAGGAAGCTTCTGTGCTAAGCTGGGCGTGATAAAGGACCAACGAGGCGAGGACCTCACGGAAGCCTCAGAGATAAAGAAGAGGTGGCAGGAATACACAGACGAACTGTACAAGAACGACCCGGATGTGCAAACCCAACATAAGAACACTGTGATTACAGATCTCGAGCCGGGCATCCTGAAGAGTGAAGTTGAATGGGCCTTAACCAGCCTTGCTAAGAGCAAACCTAGCTGAATTGATGGCATTCCAGCTGAGTTGCTTCAAAACCTCAACCATGACGACGCTGTTAACGTTCTGTATACATTATGTCAGCAAATTTGGACAACCCTGCAGTGGCCACAGGATTAGAGGAGGTCAGTTTTCATTTCTATTCCAAGGAAAGGCAGTGCCAAAGATTGTTCCAACTACCGCACGATCGCGCTTATTTCGCATGCTAGCAATGTGATGTTGAAAATCCTCCAAGGCAGGCTGCCAGGCTGCAGCAGTATGTGGATCAGGAGCTTCCGGACGTGCAAGCTGTGTTTCGCAAGGGCAGAGGAACTAGAGACCAGATCGCCAACCTTCGCTGTACCATGGAGAAAGCAAGAGAGTTCCAGAAACCCATCTACTTCTCTTTATTGATTTTGCGAAAGCGTTTGATTGTGTAGATCAGAGCAGATTGTGGCAAGCTCTCCAAGAGATGGGAGTTCCAAATCACCTCATCTGTCTCCTCAGGAACATGTATGAAGGGCAAGAGGCCACAGTCAGAACATGGCATGGTCCTACTGATTGGTTTCCGATTGAGAAAGGAGTGAGACAAGGCTGCATACTGTCGCCCTGCCTATTTAACCTATATGCTGAGTGCATCATGAGGAAGGCCGGTCTGGACGAGTCTTCAGCTGGAGTGAAGATTGCTGGGAAACGTATCAACAACCTTAGGTATACGGGTGATACCACTTTACTGGCAGAATGTAGTGGAACTCAAGATAATTCTGATGCGCGTACAAGAAGAGAGTGAGAATTTTGTGCTTAAACTGAATATTAAAAAAACTAAGATCATGGCGTCTTGCCCCATCAAGTCCTGGAGCATCAAGTGAGAGGAAGTGGAAGCTGTGACGAATTTTCTCTTCTTGGGCTCAAAGATTACCCCGGAAGGAGACTGCAGCCATGAAATTAGGAGACGCCTACTTCTGGGAAAGAGAGCCATGACTAGCCTTGACCGCCTAGTAAAGAGCGGAGACATTAGTCTGCCGACCAAGATCCGTATAACTCGTGCTATGTTATTTCCAGTTGCGAGGTACGGATGCGAAAATTGGACTGTGAAGAAGGCTGACTGCCGAAGAATTGACGCGTTTGAATTGGGGTGCTGGCGGAAAATCTTGAGAGTTCCTTGGACGGCCAGAAGATCAAATCAGTCGATATTGTCGACCATAAACCCTGATTGCTTATTGGAACGTTAAATTCTAAAGTTAAAGCTCAGGTACTTTGGCCATCTGATAAGAAGAGAGGAGTCACTGGAGAAAGATTTGATGTTGGGAAAGGTTGAGGGTCACCGGAGAAGGGGTAGGCAGGGAACGCAATGGTTAGATGGCATCCTCGAGGCGCTGCAGATGAAGTTATGTGATGTTAGGAAGATAGTGAGGGACCGAGAAGCGTGGCGTGATATGGTCCATAGGGTCACGAAGAGTCGGACACGACTGAACGACTGAACTGAACTGAGGCAGCTAGTATTCGAGCGAAAAGTCGCATCCTAAAGATGTAAAATGATATTTATTTCGTCTCTTCTTGCACTGACGTGCAACGAGGTGATATATTAAACACAAAAAACCTGATGCAGATATTGCCACTTATATATTCTTAAACATCAATGATAATACAGTTCCTACATAGATAAAAAGCACTGAGACTGGATCCACCTTGCAATACTTTCAGGAACAACTTTGTTCGCTGGTAAATCTATCGCTAATCTAAATTTTGCCTATAAAAAGTGATTTGAGCTTTTCTTTCCCTCTCACTAAGGGCTCATTATAATACCGCCAGTGCATTTGAACTCAATAAGGTTTATAAGAGCTAATGCATAACGTATACTTTATTATAGCAATAAGTTTGGTGGATGTATAATAAAAGTATTCGCCAGCAGAAAGCTGATTACGAAGACGTATTTTTCCGCTTTCGCATTCCAAAAAGAACTTGAAAATTATGAAACATACTCGACTGAAATAATAAAGCATAAGCATATTATGAGGTCAACACCCACTTACTCATATGGTGTGATCGGTGGTCTAGATATTGGTCGATGGTCTTGACCAAGTCTTGATCTTTGCGCTGTTCTTGCTTCGAAATGACAAGATCCGGAAATTGTCAGCAAACGGTGGCTAGATAGCCTTCAGAGTGATCGTCATTGCAAAGGGTAGTCGCGAGGGACTTCCGCGAGAGGCAATCTGTGTCGGCGCGTTGGCGGCCACTTTTGTACGACACGGTAACGGTGAAATAGAGAAAACGTAACGCCCAGAGCGCCAACCTACCGCAAGGTGCGCCCAGATTCACCAGCCATCAAAGCGAATGATGATGGTTGATGACTCTAAAGGCAACTCCATAAAGCTACGAGCAAAAAGCAACGTACGCCGAAACCAACAGCAAGGTACTCTTGTTCTGTCCCAATATAATTGCGTTCAGACTTGCTGAGGGGGCGACAAGCATAAGCAACAACACTTTGATTGCCACCATGCCGTTGTAGGATGACAGTACCCACGCCGATGCCGCTGGCGTCAGTGTGGAGTCTAGTAGGCCCTTTGGGGCTGAAATGAAGCAGTATGGGCCGCGTGGTAAGAACCTAGAGCTTACAAAACGCAGAATCACATTCTAGAGTTCATTTTAAAAGATTATCTTTCTCAGAGGGGCATGTGAGCTGGTAGGCTACGTCACCAAATTTAGGGATGAAACGCCGAGAGTAAAAGCAAAGTGTAAAGAACAGGCGGTGTTATTTTAAAGACTTGGGCTCTTTAACGCAGTTGACAGCTTCAGTCATCTCTTGGTAGACCTAACACGATTTTTGTCAACCAGATGCCCAAGCATAACGATGTGGCGTTGTCCGAAGTGGCTCTTCTCAGAGTTCAGAACGAGACCTGCTTTCCCCAGACAGTTAAGGACAGCAGCTAAACGGCTATTATGCTCGGCGAACGTCCTCCAGGAAATCACTACGTCATCTAAGTAACACGTGAAAATGTGTCACTTCAGTCTACGCTAAGGTGCCCATAAATCTTTCAAAAGAAGCTGGAGCGTTGCATTGGCCGAAAGGCATCAGAATAAATTTTTATATCCCATCTGGAGAAACGAGCGCAGTATTCCCTTTGACTTACGGATGCATCGAGATCTACCAGTACTCGCACACTAAATCAACGCAGGAAAAATAGGAAACTGAATGGAGGCAGTCAGTGATATCATCAATGCGCAGGGAGCGGGTAAACATCCTTCTTTTTGACAGTGCTGAGGTGACAATAGTCACGGCAATATCCTCTTCTGTCATTTTTGCAGAGAGAACCACAGTGGCGGCCCACAGGTTCGACGATTCCTAAATAATTCCTTGTGGCCGCCTATCGCAGACCATGTCGTCAATTATTTTACGTTCTGAAGGTGAGACACGGTATGACGTCTGTCTAGTCGGGTGTGCAGACCCGGTGTAAATCATGTAGTAGACGCGGAGAGGTGCAAGTGGACGCGGGAGGTTTGTTCTACAAGACTAGTAGAACCAATCTTTCATTATTACTCTGATACCGAGATGGTGCACAAAAATAGATGTCTAATGCGTGTTCTATTCTGTCTCCAGTGGTTGTCTAATGCTCCAGGAAACCTTTGATACGAAATATGCGCAAACTATCCGCAAAAGTTGATTTTATTCACCACTAGATTGAACAAACCATGCCCACAAAGACCATACTACCTGGTTGGTGATGATAACTATACGGGAACGTTCTGGTCAAAACTTAATTCTTGCGAAAAACGCCATAGTTAAGCCACCAAGAAACAAAAGCTCATGAAAGGTCGACTTTCAAGAAGTACATGTGATCAAGCAATCTGAACGCGGCTCCGGATGTCCTAGTCACAACATTTAGTGAACGAAGAAGTTTGAAAGTAAAGCCTACACTGAAGCGGAACGCTAAAAATCACTGCCATTCGATGAAAAGCAGTTAAGCATTGTAACCTTTGCTACAAATACTATTTTGCATTTTAGGTAATGAAAATCCATGGAAGAATTTGGGATCAGGAGAACCAAATCTGTCGTCATAAAAAGTAAATATGAGTAAAATACCAGTTATGTATAAGCGCGAACATAAGTATAGAACCAATGTCCGGAAAATATTTGGTAGAGATAACGTGGTCAATGGACCTAAGAATATTTGCACCCAAAGGCGTTAAAGGCGATCGTTTCTCTGCTTCACCGCCGAATATTATTTTCGCACCCACCTCTTGGGTGGAGAATGTTCGCCTATGTATCACACACTGCAAAGGGGAGTTTCATGATATAGACAATTCTTCCTGTCTTCATCCTTACTCTCGCACGTCATATAGCATTGATACGTTTCTCAGGTGCTTTGGGGATGCAAGAAATTTGCAATACAAAAGTTTAATTTCCGCTCCTACCATGTTTTAGGGTACTTCATATTTATACCGACCCCTTTCTACATAAAAGCATCCTAACTTTACTCGGTACGTATTAGAAAATAAACAATCAATTTATCAGACTTGTGCAAAACAAAGCTGTCATGACGCACTCTCTTATTCCGCAGCCATCTCACTATCCGCATTGTATATTCACGCGTATACAGCAACACGTCAGACATCCCTCAACGTCTTTTTTCCCGTAGATTCATTCCGGTTGTATGGGTTCGAAAAAACCTTGTCTCCAGAGCCTATGCGTATTACTTCCTCGATGCTCCCACCATTTTTTCCCTTATCTCTCTCAAGAGATAGAAGTAGCTTGCTGAGAACTTGGCCTGCAGCAATTTTAAGTTGCTGCAGGTAAGCAATTGCTCAATATTGGTGAAGTGACAGATATAGCCACTAACAGAGAAGTGCCCTCTCTGTGGCGCTTTACCTGAAAAGCCTGATGTGCAACACTTGTGGACATGGTCTGCTAATGTGGTGAAACAGTGCTTTCACAGGAAGGTGGGTGGGCTGCGGTATCTTGATTTTAAACTATTGCAAATGGAGTTCGAATAACTCATTCTCAATTGTTGCTTGAACATGTAGAGATCGCCAGACAGGGGCGACCGCGGCAACAATTATTTGAGGAGAAGCTGAAGAAGTGACGACGGCAGCGTCCGGCCGAGGCGGAGGTCGTGAGCTCTCGTACCGGCGCTGCTTCCTTCTCTTCGGCACGTGCAGGACGCATGCCACGCGAGTCGCTACAAACATAAGGGCCCCATCATCGCTCCCTCTAAACTTCATTAAAGAGATCAAAGTTTTTGAATATATCTAAAAAAACATTTTCTAATTTTCCTAAATTCTTTTATGTCGTGAGGTATTTAACAACGTTATAAAAATGTTTAAAGGATCAATTATCCCTGAACCAAGTTTCAAGACTGTTACTAGCACGCGACAGTCACAGTCACTGCCACTGCTAAGCCTGATTTCTCTTTGTTCGATCGTCTCCGGAACCTATGAATGTCCCACACTAGCGAATATTTACTGATTATATGCTCATTAAAAGTTTTCTCTCTCTCTCCCACACTGGCGCGTTCTCTTCCTTTGGTTGGATGGGATATCTGTATGTTGAATGCACTAATGTTAAGCGAAGTAGCAGTGCAATGAAACTACATGAAGGTGATAATATTCAAAGTACAGCAACAGAGGTTTTTCTGCTGAGACTGGCTGAAGACGATGATGTTTACTCCAAAGTGGTAATGTTTAACAGGTCTTCATTATTAGAGTTCATGGGCTGCAGTGATAGCATAGTGCTCTCATGTCTGAACACGATGATGAAGAAGACGAGGTTTGATAGACAGCGCGAAAGTTCAAGGTCAGATTTCTATCAACCATTGACCTTGAGGTTGTTTACACGGGGGGAGAATAAAATTTTGCTGCATCGTAAACTACTGAATATTTAGGAGTCAAACCAAAATTCTGTTTAAGAAATTCTCCCTCATTGCCTTCTCCTTTCGAACTATGATTTATGGCAAACAAGGGAAATAAATTGCTAATATATGCCTATAGCTTCACCACGTCTGCACATGTAAGATGGCGTTGTTTCTTGCAGGCGAGCAGAACAGGCCCGGTTTCGGGCTTGAATGGCTTCTATAACCTCCAGGTCTATGGCTGTTACCATTTTTCTTCGTTAATGGCACAGTGAATGGGGAAGCTGCGCAACCCTCAGCACTTTCCTTTTTTTTTAGTCGATATTTATTGCCTCAGGGCATCAGTAGGGTATGAGATGAAGGATGAATAAATGATTAAATGAATGGAAAAAGGTTGGCTGAATTTATGAAGTCCAGAAGTGAGCGATGATGAGGTCCCGGCGTCCAAGTGACGTATGAGGCAGGATTGGTTGCTGTAAGGCCAGCTATGCTAAGGTGCCGGATTCGTGTTCGCTTGAATGCTGGGCAGTCCCAAAGCAGGTGGTGGATGTCGGCGGATGTCGGCCTCGACATCTTCGTTGTTACAGATCGGGCATCTTGGTCGAGGATATAAGTGTTGGAAGTATGACCACGTTCTAGTGACAGCTGGTGTAAGGGCAACACCGACCCGGATCCTCCTAAGCGCAACCTCCTCTGCACGGGTGAGACCGCGGGGAAGGGATATCGCACACGGAGGGATAATTGCACGTGTTCGGCGCCGGAGGTGCTCCTTTCTTGACAAAAGGAGGGTAGCGTCGTCGACTTCGAGAAGCCGTGGGATTGATGCGTCTTGGTTCACGAGGCGGGTTGCAAAATCAGCTTGACTTTGGGAAGGCAGCAGATCCCTGCTTTAAATATGTGATCATCGAAAGACGTGCGAGTCACACTTGAACCAGATTATTCCACTTTCGAGCAGCGACAACTTTGCCATGGACTTCGCAGATAACAAATGAAATGGGTTTCTTCTCCGTGCGAGATCATTACAGCGAGCGCGAGAGAAGCGATAATAATTCTCAAACATTTTACAAGAACACGTGAAATTTAGGCGGTCACCACTTCTGTTCTCGGTCGACTGGGAAATATTTTATTTTGAATCTGCCTAGCAAAACTTAATTTGATGATTACATTCCCTGCATAGTGATTTCGCCTCAGACTCTATGACGTTAGAATGTCGCCTGGAGCTCGCACAGGATCTGAACTGCACACAAATAAATTGAGAGCACTGTGGTGCGACATGTCATTCAAAACAATACCAACTCACAATTGTCAATCTGAAAAATTGCTCAATAAGATTTCCACAATTGTTTTTCAAGAGCTTTCCATAAATGTTTTTATACGTACCGCAGAGTTCACCAGCCTTCATTTAAGATTGAAGTGCTGTGTAAATAACGGCTGGAGCCTATGGAAACGAGATGAAACGTCAAGGCACGTTTCTTACCGTTCTAGATTTGTTTCGGCCCCCGCTGGCCTGAACGTCGCTTCAACTGCCACAACAAGGAAAACCAGCCAGAATGCGAGGGGGGGGGGGGGAGCACTTCTTTAGAAAAAGTGCGATAAGTCTAAAAAATTTGTCATTTCGTGCACTGTACAATTTTCCAAGCGCCTAAATGTCTCTAATTGGGCAAAGATCCAGGACTACTTTCTTTGGTCACTGTCTTTGTAGACTGGTAGCAATCTTTACCTTTAGACAGCGCTTGATCTGACTGTCCTCAATTATCATGCCAGATTATATAGTTATTGTTAATTGCTGGCTTCAGATGAATAATATTTGGTGCTAGGAAAGTCATCAGCAAAAAGTTTTCTGTAAGTTTTGATCTGGAAACTCTTTTTCTACGGCGGCACCGTGGCTCTCACGACGTTATCGCCACCCCGTGACTGTATCCAGCGTTCCAATATTGCTTTCGGCAGCATGCTTTAGGTTTTCAAAGTACGAGTGGTTGAGGCGTTTGCAGGTTGATCATACATATTAGTCTATAGCGGCAAAAGGCAGTCAGATTTTATGCTCGGGCACTTACATTAACGTTCGATGCTTTTAAGTTATTTCTTTTAGAACTGTTTCAACACAGCACGTCCAAAGTCTGCGCAGTCGTTGCCAATATTTCGACAGCGCAAAGCAAATTTATTATTTTTTGTTATCGGGTATTACATCGACTAAAATAGATTCTTCTGAGAATCATAAATTTCTATGACTTATGACCGTATCACGACGTGATTCTGTAGAGAACATATAATACTTATTACCGTCGGTATTTGTCTAATTTTAGTATGACACAGTGAAGTCAGAAATTAGATATGTGCAGCTCATCCGTTTTATAAGAGGTGATAGTAGCATTAGAGTGGATACGGTTCACTAGTGGTATAATGTGGAAATTTTAATATTCAATAATTGTCTATTTTCATTTTAATAGTTTGAAATCAGCTGTCCGCTTGCAGCTGTCAAAGAATATATCAGTATCTAGCTTGATACTTGGCCTCTCATTTATGCATGCTAGTTATAGTAGTCCGCCACGCGTGCATATCATTGCGTAAAGAAATAACTTGAATAATTTTTAGAAATACACGCAATGAGCTGCAGGCTACACTCCTTCTTTCCAGCTGCGCACTCCACAGTGCACCCTCCAATACAAGTGACGATAGCAAATTAGTTACGTTTATTTAATTTCATCTTCATGAAGGTTGTATACGTTCAACGTAAGAAATGCACCTCTTTCCTCACATCAGCCGTTATGATGAGAATGGCTACATTGATAACTATTTCAACATTTGGTAAGTGGGTCCACCTTTTTCAATATTAGGAGTATTCAGTAGTAACACTCATATCACAAAAGAGCTGTTTTCCAAGTCATTTTAATTCACTTAGTGCCTCGCGTCTATAAATATCAGCAATTTTGAATGCCAATTTACAATTCACTTACTAATTCTTTATAATTACCTGAGCCTCGATGGCAGTGTTCATCTAAAATAATGAAAGCAACAAATAGCACCCTTTCTATACAAGTACATGTACCCAAATCACGGCAAATGTACTTGAGGCAGTTTGGGCCCTGTACGTGCGTAGAGAAGGTTAAGAAGCCTAAGAACTCATTGCACTTTCTTATCACTGATTGAAGCGCAGCAAGTGCTTGGCCTTTAAAATAGCAATGAAATAAATGCTAAGTTTCATATTTATTTAAACATGGTATAAGGAAATATATATACAATACAACATCTGCTTAGAAAGAGTAGAAATATCAGGTAAGTAGTTTAGTGAGTACCTACATATATATATTACACCTTGATATTTCTTTAGTAACAGTGACCATATATTATTTTATATAATTTGCTCTTAACAAGTTGCCTATTGTAAAGCCATGCACGTGCTGTGTACTGGTCAGGCTTTGGGCTATCAATTGATGCCATGCTGTTTGTTTTTGCTGATTCAGTAAAAATGATCTTAGGAAAATAATGAAATTAGCATTTCCAGCCAACCGCAAAGAAAACACTGAATATTTTGGCTTGTTCAGTGTCATTCCCTTTTGGCCTTCACATAAACCGATCTTTCGAAATGAATCAAAAACATTTTACTTGTTTCCAGCACTTGTACTCAATGTTCACTAGTATTACCGTATGTCTACTGCTTGTTCTACATTCACGCCATCTTAAAGCGACCTGAAATTACGTGAAACAAGTGCAGTCAGCAAAGAGACGTCATAGAGGTCCTCGGGAGACTAAAGAGGATTTAACATTCAAAGATGAGCTGTAAACCATACATCTGACTTGTAAGCACGAGCTAGACCGCTAAAATTGTCCCCTGAACTTAAAAGCTTTTTGTCATGGACGTTCTGGCATGGATATCCTGTCGGCTATTTACAGCTGTCCATCACTAGCATTAATAATCAAAATTCGTTTGCCCTCACTAGCCACAGGTGCTGACGCAAGAATACTGCCGTTTCATGGAAGCTCAAAGGTTGTATACCCACAACTCCTCGAAGAGCGAACAGCTGATAGCGACCTAGTGCTGTACATTACTGACGAGTTCGTGCTCAACTTGAAGAAAAGCTCAGTAGCATCCCCTCTTCTGCGCGTGATCAGCTCTGAGAACGGAACGGAAGAGACAAGCGTTGTAAGTGACCTTCTGCATGCCACATTCAGACAACATTATCTAAATACTGGCGCAACCTATTACTCGCTAAAAATATCCGTGATTTCTTGTCGGTTTCTTCTTTTCGCAACCCAGGAAGAGACAACCAGTTGCTGTTTACAGCTTGCCTAATACACCGCAAGATGATTTTATGCCATCGATATGCTGTTGCCTCTTGCTTTGTATCTCTTTTATGAAATACATGAAGTGGGACCGCGAATGAGTTTTCACCATCAGCAGGCGTGAGCAGATCAGCTTCTCTGGCCGCTGCATTAGAGAAATATGATATCGATACAAGCAAGTATACCCTCCGAAATCTATACTTCGGCTTCTTAAAGACTCGAAGTATACCTTTAAATTTTTAGAAAATTCCAGGCCTGGAACAACGCTGAAAAAATATTCAAATATGTGAAAACCACTAATGCTTTTTAACATGCTGGCAATAGATTAGAGAATTACTTTTGTAAACATGAATTTAATTCGTCTAAAATGCATTTAAAATCTTCCTCAACACCCGCAATATATTCTTAAACTTTGCCGAAAATGTTATATATGAAAGTGCGCTTCGAGCATATTTCGAATATATGAGAAATGCAAGTGCGCAATAGCATATTGGGAATTAATTCCAGAAATTATTTTTTAGCTTTGAAAATAATTATTCTGAAGTACACTTAAGTGCTGTTCAACCATGAAGCTTATTTTTTTTTAATTGTACTTGTTTCTTCGGCCGTTATGTATGCCGCACACTAGCGTTTAACTTGGCTAATATCTGCGTGCTACTTTTGTATGGCGCCATCAAGGCCGATATACCAAGAAAGGTTGACAAATGAATCTGATATGGATATTCTCAAAACTGGCGGCTCAGTGACGTCCGCCAGGGATGATGTCAGTTGCTAGACGACGCCTAATGCAATGCCATCGTTATATATCATTACGTTTAGATGCTTTATCGGGTAATGGGGCTAGCAACCGGATACCTTAAGGCTTTCTTCATAAAATATAATGTCAGTTAACTCTTGCAAACTTTTGAAAGCTCGGTAGCAAGGAGCAAGAAAACGGTGACAAAGGTCACTCATGAAATGAGACCTTTTCTGATTAATAACCTTTTCTGTTTCTTCTTAGCTAGCCCTGAAAATGTTTGGTGTATATTTATTTTCCTAGAGTACTATTAACTATACTGATGGTGCATTGTTTGTGTACATCTCCTCCTTCTCGAAAAGTGCATTCTACTAAATTGTCATACTTTCTAGTAGTATGAATATAAGGTCATCAAAACATCACTAATGTTCTGAAAGTGCTCTGTCAGTGTATTGTTGGAACATTTTGGCCCCTGCACAAGAAACCGAACTTAATGAAGTACATTTTTAATATATCTGCAACGTTCAAGGCGGGTAAATGGTGTACTTCAATTTATTTATTGGAATGTGCAGTGTTTTATTATGAGTAAAATTTATTGTATTCATTATGGTTTTTAATCATTTGCACAACATATACAAAATTGGTGTGAAATAAATACAACGCATTTGAAATCAGTAACACCGGCGGGAGCACTATGACCTCACAGAACGTTCTAGGAAAAACCTGCGCCATTACAGCGGTAGTAGCTTTGCCGTAGGAAGTCGCTCAGTCGACAGAGTGAAGTAGAATAAATAACGCGAGGATTAAGTGTGAACTTGGGTATCTTAGTCACTACGTAACTGATATCACTGGGAATCTGGACGTCCATGACAACAGCTACAATCTTTTGTGCGTTAGCACTAAGGCTCTACGTTCTACGAAAAGAATTTCTTGTACTTCTTTGAAGGCACCTAGATCCTCAGCAAAATATACAAAAATACAGCCAAACTACTCTCACTCTGGGATAATCTCACTCTGCCGAAGAGTAAAAAGGTGAATTTCGCTGGTAACTGTACGCTGGGACTACGCTGTTGGCGCAACGTTTTTGTAAACAGGAATAAGACCTAACTCATGCATAACGAAGCTCAAAGCAACCCGATAGGCTTTACATGACCACTACATCTCCACCTTTCCCTACCGCACCAATATTAAAATTATGGGAGGTACACACACACACACACACACAAACCAATTAACACAGGCAGTTGGAGGTTCGTCCATCGCAGCATATACGCCGTGCACCAAGATGTACTGCTCACGTCCTTTCGACCTCAATAATCCTGGTGTTTTGGCATGTTGGTCTAGCATACCGCTGATCGAAAGGCTCAGCTTTCCTACAAACACAGAGATATGCCAACCACACTTTCATTCTAGAGATAAAAAATTAATATTAATTGTGATTTGCAATGTATGTTTTAAACAATAGTTGTGATATGTCTCAAAAAGCATAGGGTCGAGACATTTACTTGTGTCACTTACAAACCTTGTGTAACAGGCACACATGCTATCGCAGCAAACGATAACCCTTCTTGGAGAATTCTGCTCGCTCTCCCTGCTTGCCATCATTACTTGTCCCACCAGTGGAGCAATGAATTCAGGAAACAGCGCTATATCATTTACGTCTTAAGGAGCATAAGCGCTTCTAAAATTCGCAGGCCGTTACTACTAAGGTTAACAATCGCTTGTTTCTCCGATGCTCCTTAAAAATGTAGCCTTGAATCAAAGCCAAATGGTATGCGGTGTGCCAGAGCCTATACTAAGTATTGTGCCAAATGGCTAAGTAGACGAAACGTTTTTATTATACTTTTCTTTAGTACGTGCAAGGAACTAACCGCCGCAATCACGGATTTCGCTGATGTGGGTCCAAAACCACCGTCTTCCTCCGTTAAACTGCAGCACGAAAGAGAAAATGGCAATTCGTGCGTCAAGTGATTTAAACAATGAAGAAGTGGATAGTGTCCTCACAGCTGCGGCCAATGAGAGAGTAGCGCATATGAATGCTGTTACCACCGGCACACTCACCGGACAGTCTTGAACAAGCACGTATTACTCTGGACTGAGAGTCACGGGCTACTTGCGCGCCAACTTCAACTTTGCATTTGTCCCATCCTGTATCTTCACGGACAGCGGACATGTACGCGCGTTGTTCCTTTGAACTAGACTCCTCGAGTTAACGGGCGCTCGCGTTCAAGCACACTTTCTTACTCTTCGACAAAGTGGAGAAAAATTGCATAAAAATGTATAGCAATAACAAAATCGCTAGCGCACCTATAATTTTTTTTCGTCATATCGGAGCTCCAACACTTGGCGATGTTATGCCCAGGAGTTTGTCTCGGTTGTTGTTAGTTGATAGATAGGAGGTGATATGATTTCCGCTAGTAAGCTTCGATTAAAAGCATTGGATAGTCTTGCAAATTGCGTTGAAACCATCAAACACATCACCAAAGTTCAAAATAAGCACAAAGTTCACAACCTTGTTTACAAGTAACCTTACATGCCACTACATCTTACAGATTTAATGTTATGGTTCTTACACTGCTATGATATGATGATAAAAAACCTTGTTAATGGTCACGAAAACATTGTTTGGCAGCGTGGTCTTTCCTGATGCTAGGTGGATTGCCATCCCTGGGTGCTCTTCTATATATGCGGTTGAAATAATGCGGATTGCGTCCTTAACTGACTTCGCCGCGGCATATTTCTTGTCAAACGTCAACCCTGTAATGAAAGAATAAGACAGAATACGTTACTCTGCACCTGATATTAAACATCCGTTGCCGAGTGGCAACCTGTCTCCTACCGTTTAGAATCACAACAAATATCGAGGAAATGTCAAAGTTAAATAATAAATTGGAGATTCACCCGCATTGGCATGGGATGGTTAAATAATTAGCAGAATAACCTCCAACGCTAGTTGGGTGCCAGATATATCATGAGGGCTGTGTGTACTCCAATAATTGTGTGTACTCCACTATTATGTGCAGCCATCACTGGGCTGTAACAAACAACCCCACACGGAAGACTATTTACAGAGGTTTTATTCAAGTTAAAGCAATACCAATATGCATTGGCCAAAAAACGCCCCTTCACATGCTTGATACAAAAGAATTCAAAACAAATACCCTGTAAATTTCGTATTAAAAAAACGCTCCCTGAATTCACTGAGCTCCAAGAAAAGACCTCTTACACCATCATTTTTATTTATCTGGCATTGCCTTCGCATGGCCTTAATGCACATTCTAACAAAACCGCAGGATGTCTAATCAGATTTCATTTTCTGCAATATTGCCTCGTGGTGGTGACAATGCCGCGATGACAAAAGAACACACAGCACTCTGTGTGTCCTGCACTGAAATTAAATCTTTATTGAGCTGACTTGTGCCCTCAAAATAATGGCAAAAATCTGCTGTGGCGATAGCAGCTAACGGCATAGCTGGATGTCGAATTACTAACTCTGTCACACCGGCAAACGCTCAATTTATAGGCGGCGAGGAAACATCTGGATAAAGCCGCAAACAATTACTAGCACAGCTTAGAACATCGCAGAAAGCTAAACGAGTTGTCGGAATCTTCGAGACACATCTCGATGCATACTGCGCGGCGAAGAAAGTGATCAAAAAGATCAACACAGCGAAGCGGTCAAAGTCACAAAGGACGAGGAGGGGACAGGATAATAGCACTTTATCACAAAAAGAAAGAAGGAAAAACATCTACACGTGCCGCCGAAGCTAAGAAATCCAGCTCCTCGTCCTTTGTGATTTTGAGCGCTTCGCTGTGTTGACGATGAACCAGCACGCCCAAACATTTTCCCTTCTGAAGATTAAAAAGATGCGTGTCGCGACAACGAGCGTGAACAAAGAATGCATAATTGATCGCGTGCCATAATAAGAGTGACTAGACCGCATACCCGCGTCTGTTGAAAACAAATGAACAAATGAGGATTTGAATGTATTGCGGCAATATTGTTTCGCGTCCTCTCTGCACAACACTCTAAGTTCTACTCACTGTTTACTACAAATACGATGGTTTCGGTTGGTTTAGGGGGGTTAACGTCCCAAAGTGACTAAGGCTATAAGAGACGCCTTAGTTGAGGACTCCAAAAATTTCGACCACGTGCGCTGACATCACGCAACACACGGGTGCCTTGCTCCTTCGCGTGCAGCGGAAAGCGGCCGCCAAGGCCGAAACTCAAACCCATCATCCTTGGGAACAGTAGTCAAGCTCCGTAATCACTGTGCCACCCCGGTGGGGCTACACAGAAGAGTACAGCTAAAAGGGTGTATATAATGCTATAATGCTTGCCTCATCCTTACAAGCAAAGCTTTTCGCTCTTCGAGCTGACAGTAATGAAAAAGTAGTGCCATCACACAGTCGCAGCACAAGTACAGCCCTCTGGAAGAAAACCAAGAACTTCCTGTAAACGATTTAATTTGACTGACCATCGCCCACTGAGAAGTGTGCAACTCGGTGGCGGGGAAAGTAAATATCTGCTACTGGTCAACGAGATACAAGCGCCTCCTGCTTTCTACAGCACTCTATATAAATCAGATAAGGGAAGCAAGGTGGTTTCGAATTATTAAAAGAATGTCAACTTCTAAAATATAAAAGTATGCGTAAGCAGCTGTGCATGTAGTTGCAGTCGTAGGAGATAAATTACGGGGCATTTCGTTTCACAAATGCAGTGATGTAGGTTCGTTACAGCGCCACTGGGCATGAACATCTCTGTCATAACAGCCCGACGTAATCCCAACGGTGTTAAACTATGTGTCAATTTTGTCATGAACCTGTGAAGAAGCACTTTAATATGCAGGCAAAGTGTTTTTAATTTAGTGTGGCACTGACAAATCAATCTATTACCAACAGTCATGCCTTAGTCTCCTATTAATTGACGATATAGTGAACGTTAGCCGCCCTAAAAGAAAGCGTCATATGCTAATCTTATTCAGCGTCTTACTTAGCGTTTTCCTAAAAAGCAGATAAAATATTTTCTACAATTAGCTGCAGTCCTCGAGCGACATCGTTTATGTACGTACGTGAAGTATATTGTCAGACTGCATTTTGCTCTACGGCTGATTAGAAGATCAGCCCCTCTTCAATGCGGTCAAACGTGCATGATACTCTGCATTCTAAAACACAATGTAATATTCATTTTGCAGTACGACGGCGAAGCGATTGAGAGCACTATTTACCACGACATGGAGAAGCAGGCGTCAGTGTCTATTATTGACGAGGGGATAGGCGTCGAAGTGGTAAGAAGAAAAATGTATTCTGTTTAGGTATTAAACTTCACGCAAAGCATTTTGGTGCTTGCAAGCGCTTTACTGCATGCAATCAGGGATAGCTGACCAATAAGGCAGATTAAAAATTTTTGTATTTGCTCTGAATTTTTATTTTGAAAGAGACAGGAGTACGTTTTATGATGGTGAACGTCAGTATGTGAAAGGCAGTTCACGACAAGTCACTAATCACTGGAGGGCCCCTGAAATAACCTCCGGCGCTGCTACAGCTTTAGCGCAGACCTTCTGTGCGAGCAGTCTTTACACGAAGTAACCTCAAATGGTTTTCCAAGGCTTTTGACCGTGTCTCGCTCTCCGTGCTCGCTTCATTTGTGGACGACAAAGTTAGTGCAATGCGCGAGGCCGTAGGTTATGTGCACGGGGTTGTAGTGCGTTAGCTACCTTTACTTGATTTTTATGAGGTCACCAACAATAACAACTCGACAGCGCTCAACACGCAGATGGTAAACCATTGGTTTAACAGTCAGCGCCGTAAAAGCGAAAGTGATAAAAATGAATGCGAGATAACACTGAGACAAAATATGTTTACATTTGATTCACGTCCTAAAGGTGTACATGTTTTCCATGCAGCGTTTTTTCATTTGCAAAATATTTGCAGACACCATTTCGTATACCAACAATTTGTCAATATACTTCGTCCTTTTTGACAAACGAAATACGCTATGTAAAATTTTTTGCCACATTTCTTTCCACAATGGTCAGAAAAAGTCCAGCAAACATCGTTTTAATGAGAAAATTAAAATTTGGAAAATAACCGCAAGTTGTTTTTAGTGCGAATTCATTAGATTAATTTAATCTTTTGTTCTTCGGTTACCACTGGCAAACTTCCCCGCTTAAGGAACTGCACTCTTCATCACGAAGCCAGTTATAAAAATTTGTTGCACGCAAGGATAGTTTAAAACTTGTAGAAAAACAGCTTTTTTGAGAAAAAGGGCAAAATCAATTATTTCGGCTCGTAATTACTTTTCTGGACCAATGAAAAAACACCGAGCAAACAAATCCTATCCTGCGTGTGTTACTATCCTTTCTGAGGAAGAGTCTCCATTACAGTTGTGTTACCCTCATGCTTGAAGTCAAACTACTGTAGAAAATCAGAGCCTTAATTTTAAAACTTGCGCCATTCAGTAGCAGCATGCTTGCACAGTTAGTGCCGGTTTTTGCCTTCCCGACTGGCAGAGAGAAGACAATGGCCACGCAAGTGGTCAGCTTCTTGCTAGCTTTGCAGTGGGTGACTTTAAAGTGGCGCCATTAAAAGGCACATTTCCGGAGAAAATGTAGTGCTGGCACTCTCTGCGGCGTTAAGCGTTAAAAAGGAAACCATTGATGGCGCCCCAACTTGGTTAGGCCTGTATATGCAACAATAGTATCAACCGGATTGATCATAATGTCCGATTCGAACGTTCTCGTCGCCCGTGCACTGGCTGCAAGCCCTATAGTGTGATCGACCATTCGACGCGTGTTCTTGCAGTCTTCCTAATCTTATCGCGCCATTTCAACGGCTTCTTCGTCTCCCTCTTATCTCTCTCCTCCCTTAATCTTTTTCTTCTCTTCCCTAGCAGCCATCGTTACGGCGTATGCACAGTAGTGATTATAACGACGCTTATCCGAAATGCTCCGCTGATCAGCCTAGTGGCGCTTTCGCTAGACATCCACGAGAAAACGTATGGAGGGTGGCGGTCAACAGGTGACATGGTCGGATACTTTCTGGACCTTTCGTCTGATGCCGAGAGAATATAGCATCAGCTGCCGACTACAGTTTCTGCTTTAAGACTGAAGTCCATCATTGTCTCCGGCATACCTAGATCCCGATTCGATCCCGATTCTCAGAGACTCCCCTAAACACCGCAGCCACGTTCTAGGCCGTGATCAAAGCGGGGCCTTATTTCTCTCTCGGGTGATTTTTCATATTTTGGTATAGTCGAGGTATGATAATAAGTATTTGCGAAATATTAGAGGCAGAGAACATTGCATAAGTGATTAAGCGAAGGGTAATGGTGAATATGCGAAAGAGGAACCTGAAGTGGAGCCTCAAACGAGTCATTGTGGTGAGTCTTATAACTTTAAACAATGAGCCTAGCAATCTCTTCAATTTTTCAGCTGCCCTAAGCATATCACATTTACTCCATTCTAAGCACTTGTCTTTTTGTCATGATCACGATACCCAAAGTGAGAGGGGAGGATTAGATTCAAAAAATCTAAAGTCAATGCTGCCCCCTATAGCAGTGATATCGCGATGAGACGGGCGCAAAGAATATTTTGCTTGAAAACATTGCGAAAAAAACTTCGTCAAACAAGATAAACAATTACCTAAACTTCAAGCTCTGGGCGACCCTTTACATGTGCGTGCCGACTTCTCTTACAGATCTCAAACAGGTGGCACCAAAACAAGGAACGCACGCCAGCAATGCCCGTGTAACTTGCCTAGCGCCGCCGACACCTCACTGTGTGACAAAGCGCTGATAGTGTTATCGGGGATGTTGTTGATCGGTTTTTGCCGTCCTGTACTGCCATCTACCAATAAGTGTCTGAACATAGCAACACAAGCCGTTGATTACGCAGTGGACGCCGCACCACCTCGGAACGCTGGCAGCTTTAGTTAGACAGCTCTGAGCAAGCACGCTTGGCGGCCGCACTATTTATTCAAAAAAAAAAAAACAACAAGAGGTTTCTTGGATTCGAAAGCAAAAAGCGTATAAATACAATTAATAAAATTACCGAGGTATAGCTGTTTTAAATCTGAGGCGGTACATATTCTCAAAAATGCGGTATATAGCTTTGAAGCCTAAAAAATGCCATGCTTTTTTGTTATTTATTCTTCTATTTTACGGCTCCGTACGGGCGTTTTGGCCCGTACATGGTGTAGCTGTAACCCACTTGAGACTTAGTTCCACGAGAGGCGTTCAAAGCCGTCTTGAGGAGCATTGAAAGACCGGCATCATGGTGCTCTGATACCCAGATCGAAAAATAATACTCAAAGTGTTATGTCTCGCACAAATTCTGCTTTAAGGAAGCAAATACCTGCATCTCAACAAAGGTAATTCAATGGTTCTTTCAGCAGGTGTCTCTAGTAACTATGCCCATAGGTCGGCTTGACGACATGCTTGAATTTGGTGCTCTAATACAAT